>JALJCO010009325.1:0-19586 GCA_023101725.1 Atherinomorus stipes | reverse complement strand
ATTTGACCACTTCCTCCTTAGTATCATTTCAGTCTGGAATCCGTGAAAAATTTAAGTATGTTTGGCGTTTTTATTCGTTATCTACGAAGTAGCAGGGACATTGAACTGGACGGAAGTGGGCCGTCTAACTGTTTCAAACCGGAAGTTCGGAACACGGAAGCGTGATAATCCCTCATTGGTTGGAGTTTTTTTTTTTTTTTCATTGAATATTTAGAGATTGGAATAATATTTTATTTTGATTGGTGGGTCTGTCTTGTTTTTCAGAGTTCCATCACCTCATTCATAGCATTTTACCCTGTTAAAAAAAATAGTGTAAGAATGCAACATCGGTAAGGGTTGCTTTAATGAACAAACAAGCTCACTGATGGCATATTTCAGAGATGAAATAAAGAACCATGATTCACAGATTATTCTGTCCAGTGAAGACCAGCACTGGACAAATTTTTCAGCGTTTGCATGATAAAGTTTTTGCCTTGTTTGCGTTTGAACACCAAGACCTGGCTGAGATTTATCTGAGGATTTCCTTCTTCATCTCTTCTGCAGGGAATTCAATGTCTGCTTGGCATCCTCATCCTCATCCCCTTCTCCGTCTCCATCTCCAGCCGTCATCAGTGAGATTCCCTTTCAGTGGACGATACACTGAACGTCACCGAAGTAGATCAACAGAGTAGATTAATAATCCATAATGTTTGACATAAAACCTGTCTTTCATTTTTTACTCAGTAATGGGGGAGATTTCCAAAGTAATGAGGTAAATTGTCCGGGTAAAATGAACTTGAGTAAAAATAAAATGACCTATTTCAAAAAACTACTCAATTACATTAACTTGCATGAACTGCAAAAATATAACAGTTACTTTCCACCTCTGGCTGCATTATACTTCACTCAGATGTGTGACCAGCAGACTTGTGCAGGGCTGAACATTCAGTTCGATTTGATCTGGTTTGAAGTTTTTAGTTTGAATATGAGCAGAAAGAAAAGAAGCAAAAACTAGCTGTAGGAGCGGATTTTAAATGCGGCTCATTGTGTCGACCTCTGACTGTCATTTGTTTTATTTTATGTTTTATTGATGTTAGCTCTGGATTTGGGTCTGTTTAGTGTGAACATTTAACTCCCACCCCCCGTCCCGTCCCGTCCTCCGGGCTGGGGGGTCTTCCTTCACTGGGTGGTTTGGATACTGGGAGCTCAGTTAGGTGGCTGTATGTATTAGTTTATATTTTGAGGTGTGTCTGGGTTATAATTCTTTCGATCTGCAGGATACCCCAGAGCCTTTGAGGTTGGTCTCCCCGCCGTGGCGAGGCTGTTTGCCATCATGCTTTATTCTAACCAGAGCTGAATGTGGGAACGCGACTTAGTCATTCCCAGAATGAAGCAGACAGAATCCTTCAGGCAGTGCTCTGCAGAGGAAGGACCAGGAGGTGTACCTGAGACGGTTCAGCTTCTGCCTGGGGGGTCTGGACAACCTGCATCGCTGGAGCAGGGGGAGGGCGAGTCTGTGGATACTCGGGTCTCTTGGTGGAGGTCTGCAGGTTACAAACACATAGAGCATATAGGTTGTAGTCCAGCTCAGACACTGAATATCATTATTTTTGTAGATATTCAAAATAATATTATTTACAAAATAAAGTCAACAGTAACAAAGTTTTAGACAGTCTTTTCCCTATAAATGTGTCCTTCATTCACAGCACTGAACTGAGCTGATACTCATCAGGACCTGATGGATGGATGGAACTATAAATTAGTTAATCAGTTAATCTGTAACTATGAATGACATCATGTCCTCCAGTACGCAATTTCATGTGCAGAAAGCAAGATGACTGATATCAACTTTAATACTGTAAACATACTGCATCAGGAGCACTCAGATCCCGTTGGCCTGTATGTTGTCGAAGATTTACATTCAAATAATTGCAGCCTTTAAAGGATAAGTTTAGTTTTTTTCAACCTGGACCTTATTTTTCAGAGTTTATTCGTGCATTTACTCACGGGTAAAGTTTCTGCATCACTTTGAGTCCTTTGGAAGATCGAGTACTTTTGTCCCTTGAGTCCAGATTTAGCTTTCTGTTAGTTATCAAGGTGTTCTACACACTTTTTGGGGCTGCGTGTTCCTGATGCACGCTTCAGTAGTACAGCTGAGGAAGAGCAGCTGCTACCCAGACAGCAATAAAAACACAATTTGCAACACTGAACTCACAGGACAATAGTACTCATTCATTCTACTTAAAGTATTGATGAAATCAAGGAGTTTTACTGCAGATAATGTCATATATAGTGACTGCTCCGTCCGCCATTATTACTGGATGCACGCTGAAGGGCGACTCAACATAATATCTTCCAAAGGTGTCAAAGTGATGCAGAAACTTTACCGGTCAAAAGTCAAAGTCAACTTTATTGTCAAATGTGCCGCATGTTAGACAGACAACACAGATGAATGTACAGTCCTCTCAAACCCATGGTGAGTAAATGCACATATAAACTTCTAGAAATAAGGTCCAGGTTGAAAAAAAGAAAGTTATCCTTTAACAACTCAGTGAAAGAAAATCCTCAAATTTAGTGTAGAATTATCTGGAGCGACACGTTCCCCCACATCCAGAGGCCTGGACTAGCAAGCTGGATCTTCTCCTCTGAAGGTAACTTCAGAGTTAACCTAGGTTTCCGTCCTATGTTTCTACGACTATGCTGAAAGGCTAACCCGCTCCGGAGCAGGTTATGTTCAGGATAATTGGCAGTCCAATCGGCAGTCTGATCTAGGGAAATGGCCTGTTGGCACATGTGAGGAAACTTTCTCTGGGATAGATGCTCCTAATTACATCCTGTATAAGGCAGATTTTCATCGGTGAGACTGCACTACTTTTGTCAGCTGATGGACACATAACTACCCACAAAAAGTCAGGGATATTCAACTTTAAGTTATAAAGTAAGGAAAATGTAAAATGTTCAGACTTTATTGATATATTATGATGAATGTTGGACATTTAACTGGAATCCTGATGTGGTAATTCCTCCATCTCTAACTATTTATTGAAAGAAAAGCTAAAAACATGGTGGGTAAAACATAAAAATGATGTCTCAGTAACTTTTCGTGTGTTCGGCGTCGTCTTGGTCTGATGACGTCTAAATGTGAAGAGGATGAAGAAGAGGATGTTTAGAAACAAGATGTCATTAAATCAGAACATTTAGAAGTCAAGTCACAGTTTAGACACTACTTTTGGATTTTTGTGGTTAATCATCTTTTTGGAGAACAGCATGACGTGTACTAAATATTTAACCACTGAACAATGAAAAGTTTAGACAAAGTCTGATTCAGTTCATCTGGAGAACAAAAATCCCGAACTTCTGTGGGTAGTGTATGTTGAAGATACTGTATAATGCTTTGAAGTTGGTTTATCAGGGCGGAGCATGACATGACCGGGGGCCAATACTGATGTACAGGGAGTTGCAATAGCCCAAACGTCACGTAACAAACGCATGGACAACTCTTTCCAGATCAGCCCTTTTTAGATAGGGTTTGACTTTGGCCAGGAGCAAAAGCTGAAAAAAGCTGGCCTTGACCACGGAGCTGACCTGTTTGTCTAACTTAAACACCCCATCAACAATCACACCAAGATTTCTCGCCTGGGACCGGATGTAGGGTGCTAGAGAGCCAAGGCAGCTGGTGAGGACCTGGACTTTATCAGAGTGACCAAAAAGGACAATTTCAGTTTTGTTTTCATTTAACCTTTAAAGAATTTAAGTCCAACCATGTTTTAATATCTTTCACGCAGTTTTAAAGAGCATGAAGAGAATCCTGTGAATGGACTTTTAATGGCAAGTAAACCTGCACATCATCAGCAAAACAGTGAAAAGGAATATTATGAGAGTGATTGATTGGTGAGAGTAATGCTGCGACCCGGTAGCTGCGTGCACTCGTCTGATGTTTCCAGCAGGTAGCTATTATTCTGCTAGCAGTTAGCAACGTTCAGACAATGACATCTGTTTACTTGTGTTTGTCAGAAGATACCTGCTGTCTGCTAAACACCGGAGTGGCTCATGCAAGTTATTCTGTGGTCGGAGGAGGGAGCTGTGAATCTAGCAGGTTGGTCTTGCCCATGCGCATTATTCAAAAACTCGCTAACAGTCTCTGCTTTCTGAAATGCAGAAACATCTTCTATAGCGCCTTTAAATGGACTTGAGGCAAGATTAAGAAATGAGACTCGTGACTGCCGTGACTACACTGGCACGACCTGTTCAAGGGAACGGAGAGAGACGTGAGTGGGCTCCTTCTCTTTGTTTTTTAGCGCTTCATCACCCATGAGTAAAAAAAAACTAGACATACTTGTTAATTCTTTCACAATTCCTGCCTCTAGTCCCTTTAATGCCGACACAGTGCTCGAGGCGTGACAGAAGGATGCTGTGATCCACTGTGTCAAATGCCGCAGTAAGGTCAAGTAGAATTAAAGGTCGAATATGGAATATGGACAGAACAACATCACGTGTGTCTAGGTTGTAGTTGCAACGGCAGAAAAGCCACACCAGCCGCTGGGATGCCAGGCTCGCTGCTGATACGCAAGTAACCAACAGTCTGCAGCATGTCCAACAAGTATCGCAGAGGAGTTTATAACTGACAGCTAACGTTAGCCACGTTAGCAAACAAGCTAGCATACGATCCAGGAGGAAAGTCACCATTTCCGTGTTTTGACTCCATGGAAAACGTTTATGTGGGTCCATTTAGTGTCGTCTTCGCCTAAATTTACTCCAGGTTTTGCTCTTCTCAGGTCACTCCCTTCTCAGTTACAGATAAGAATATCTCCAGGACTCTAAAGCAGCTGCTTCACTCGTCATCTCCACGGTTTTCCCCTGTACCAGTCTGACTGTGCCCAAAATATCTGTTTCCACACAGAGATCATATTTAGCAACCCCGCAATAGCGGCGTGGATTGGCTTATAGACGTATAGAAAATGCCATTACCGATCCCGTTAAAATTTATTTTATAATTATTTTTAGGCTAAATATAATTTTTCTGGGAAATGTACTTTCATTCTGCACACCCCCAAACGACCTGTGGAGGTATTATTTTTTTTAAAAATATAGCTTTTAATAAAAAATGTTCCATATTCAACCTTTAAAAAGGAACAATTTCTGCAATAAATATTTAAAAAAAGATCATCAAAAACTTTTAAAAGAACAGTTTCAGAGCTGTGAAAAGGCTTAAAACCAGACTAAAACAATTCGCCAACATTGGACTGTTTTAAAAATTCCTGGAGCTGTTTATGAACTTATTTTAACCTCTAACTAAAAAGAAAAAGAGTTTCTCCGGCCATATGGTACTTCTTCCAGTTGCCTCAGAACTCGTTTTTCTGTGGTAATTGTGGCCAGAAATGACGTTGTGAGCCCCTTTTCCCCAGCTCGTAATCAGCAGAGGACTCTGAGATGAACTCGTCATAGTTTCAGAGAATGAGTCTAAAGTTGGCTGCTTTGAAGTTTCCCTGCACGTGATTGGTCATTGTGCAGGGAAAAACCACCTCTTTACATGAACGTGGCAGATCGGAAAACCCGGGGTTGAATTTCTGAGTTGATAACCAGCTTCTAGTATGGTGAATGTTCGGGGTGTAAATCACGATACGATATTATATCGATACAGTGGATCGCCGATTTGATGTTTGCTGATATCTCAAATTCAATCACGATACGATTTCGATTCGATATGGTTTCATATCCACCGATTGATATAAAACGATATTAAACAATATTATAAGTAATACAAGCTTATTGTTTCTTAACTGTAAGCTTTGCAGTACAATCTCCCTGTGTCACATCTATTCATTGCACAAATATAAACATGTATTTTGTTGCGAAAATGTTGTCATTTTCGTAACAAAAGTGGATTTGATATTGATTTTTGATTGATATTGGGTTTTTAGATCGATTTGTGATTGATACAGCATTCTAATATCGACATATCGATATAGATTGATGTATTGTTACACCCCTTGTGAATGTCTGGGTAAGTCAACTCAGGTAATGAGGAGATATCCGGTTTGGTAATCGAGCGGCGTAGGTGGCAACAGGCTCCAGGATTATAACAGCCGGGACTCTGGAAAACGTAAATAAAAACAGGATCAATGATTTCTAAATCTTATCAACCCATGTTGTTTTCCCAGTAGAACATAAATTCTAACATTAGATGTTAGAAAGGAGACGTTTTATCACTTCCTGGAAAATACGAGCTCATTTTAAATCTGATGCAGCGACACGTCTGTAAAAGATGGAAACAGGAGCAACGAGGCTGAAAAGTAACTGGTGTAATTAAAAAAGCAGTTGGTGGACAATCTGAGAACTAATAGACGATTTTCATCACTTATGCAAACGTCACTCGCGCTTGCTTGCAACTGCCCGTGATGGTCAGAAAGCTTTGGAAGTCCATTAGAATAGAATGGTGACTGGACTTTACGGGGTTAATTACAATGATGCCGGACACTTTGTGCATTTCTGACTGCTTTACTCGATGATGGGAGAACTCTCCTAGACTTGGAATAAGTTTTTACTGGCCTGCATTTGTGCATCACTGTGTTAAAACTGGACACCTTTGCAGCAGCACCCGCTCTGCCGCCTCCTGCTGGCATCTGATGACCACAAAGACGTGGAACAGTAGATTCATGTTGAAGAACTTTCCAGATTTTCCTTATGATCCAGGTAAGGAAAATCTCAGTGGTGAAAATGCTAAATTGCAAACTTAAAAGAAATGATGTTTATAAAAGTGTGTGAAGGCTGATAAAACCAGGACCTGACCTGACTTCCACCCGCAGCTAAGACACTGAGTCCGAACAGCATGGCAGTGATACAGATCAGCAGCTCCAGCACCAGGAAGATCACCAGTGTTCCCAGTATCCCATCGATCAGCAGCTGCCATGTAAATCCAACAGAACGTATGAAAAAAAAAAGACAAAACAACATCTTTGTTCCTGTTGCTGATAATTCCTCAAAAATAAAGACGTAGAAGTGTCAGAAGATATTTTCTAGTCTGACCAAGGTATTAATTATAACAGCAGTCACTTACTTTACACTTTTGCTCGATCAGCCCGGTGCATTTTCTGAAACAATGTTGCTGCAGGACAGTAAAGACACGTAGCGTCAGATATTATCAGTACCAAAGGAAATGTGATGTTTCTCTGCATGTACTCTCCTTTATCACAGAAATACACTTGTTACATCTTTTCCCTGAATGTGTTCTGCATCTGTTCTGTCACTCTGTGTTGGCTCTGCGACAGACTGGCGACCTGTTCATGGTGTACCCCGCCTCTCGCCTGATAACAGCTGGGATAGGCTCCAGCAACCCTGAACTGGATAAGCGGTACAGAAAATGAATGAATGAGTGTTCTGCATTAAATCCTTTGTGCAGGATTTCATACCAGCGGCAGAGCGAGACTTTTATACCCTGGGGGAAAGAGGTTTAACAAGACAACGAAAGGTGCTGTGGCACGATGCCAATGGCTGCAGAGCAGCAGCACCCGGGTCTGCAGAGGAGGAGCGCGGTCTGCGGGTCAATTTCCAAATTTCCAAAACTGACTGACAGTTGGACAACAGCAGGACTTTAATCAGCTGCGGGGGATAATGATGATGGTAGAAGCTGCTGCACTGCTCTCACATCACTGAGGTGTTGCTCTGAGTGAAGAGAACAGCTGCCTCATATTGCATTTTCCTGGCAGCAGGTGTACTAACTGGATGCAGACGCAACCCTTCTTACACACTGTTGGTAAATAAGTTTTACTTTTTTTTTGCATGTGCAATGAATTTGTACGTTTTAAAACACGCAGACCTTTGGTAGGTCTGGTCCATAGCCTTGGAACAGTTTACATCGGAGCCGTCATGTTTCATCTGTTCTGTTTTCCTTCTCCATCAAACATAAAGTAGAATGCTGCCCTGATCATCATCACTAACACCTCTGCACTGTCCGATTCCTGCTAACTCACATGTACGGCTGGTGTTGATGATTGTATATGAGTATAGGCTGAAACATCAGTCCACCCTGGCAGTAAGTTGAAGGTTCCAGCTGCTTTCCAGGTTGTTTTTACCTCCTAAGTGCTCATGCCCAATGAGAGAATCTGAAATTACTTTTAATTCTGCTCCTTATTTAAAAGGTTAAATGTGTTATAAACAGGGCTGTCAAAACATTAATCCCAAATGAATCCCAGTGTCAAACAAGAAATTTTTTCATTCTTTAGAAGGCCTACTGCTATCTGCAGAAAATACATTTGTATTACTTACTTTTGTTTCACAACTTAAAGGCTAAAACCCCTGTTTATTTTGAGACATACAGTGTTCAGTGGTTTAACTGTCTGGATGACCTGACTTTCTTTCAAGTAATAAGAGACAGAAAAAAACCTGTTCAGTTTAATTAACGTGCCATCCCACTCTAAGTTACCTAAGTTATATATTCTAAAAGTCAGTTGTTGCACACTCCAGGCAAACAGATCTTATGGGTGCGGGTGCTGCATGTGATATGTGCATGACAGTCCCTCATTAACAAGGTTTTATTAATATATATTTTTCCTCGCTGTATTTTAAATAGAGATAGAGATAATTGCAACATGTAGCATAAATAACAGCACTTTCTATGCAACAATGTTGCATAAAAATATGTTCATTGCAAGAATTTCAAGCTTTACGTGTGACCAATTGCTTTATTGATCACCCCTTTCCTAAAAGTACTGTTGTGGGGGCCCCACGCCACGGGTGTCAGGCTCGTGGTGGTCATGGCCCCAATGAGTTGTCGTGGGTGTCCCTTATTTTTTTTTCTGAAAGGTGGCAACCCTATCCAGGACTCAGAGCTGAATTTTAGCTTCATATTAAGACAGTTGTGAAGTCAGCCTGTGAGGACCAGCAGCATTCTGGACCAAACTGCCGTCTGAAGGACTTTAGGGAGACATGTAAGGACAGGGTTTCAGTAGTCTAGTCTACTAAAGATAAATGCAGAATTGCTGGTGAGACACCTTTAATCCTAAACATGTTCTAGAAGTGATAAAAGTAATGTGTTTAATCAGGATTAATCTTTTGACCGCCCTCTAAACCATTACTGCGATGCTTTTCACATGTTGATCAGGTTTCTGATCCAACAATGGTTTCATTTGTACACATGAACTTTGTCCTGCAGACATTGTTTCAGTCTTGCACCAGGCAAGACTCGATTACGTCAAAAACAGTCGCCGTGTAAAGAAAATCTCAACACTTTTAGCCTGAAGTGGAACTTTACTGGCAGGAACTCTGTTTTGTTGAGGCTTAAAGTTTTATTCAGTGATGTACAACAGATGCTAATTCTAACGCCGCTAACACAACCCAAAGCAGAGCTGCTTCATTATTGTTATTATTATTATTATTACTATTATCATTGCAACACCATCAAAGTTACACTATTCTCTTGTTCTCTGCATTGTTTTGAAGAGCATACCACCGCGTGCAGCTCCAGCCTCCGGCAGTGTTCGCAGTGGTAAGAGTCCTGGCGGTACGGCAGGTGTTTGGACATGAGACCCAGAGCTCCAGTGGTAAAAGCAGCACTGATGAGATGCAGCACAAGGACACATTTCACCTGCGTGACAGAAATACTGTTTAAACACAAACCAAGAAGTTAAAACAAAAACCTGTGGCTAGAAAGCTAAAACTGTACAACGCAGCAGCATTTATGAAAAGGACCGCCCAGGGGTGTCAGCATGTCTTTAACCTTGCTTTGCTTCTATATAACGTTCTACTATGTGTTTATCATTGTAGACAAATACATAGTATTTTGTCCTCCACACATCCAGAGGAGTGTATTAGTGGGTAAACCACAACGTACAAGGTGTGGTCTGATGGTGTCTAAATACGACGAAGAGCACTGTTTAGATCAGGGGTGTCCAAATTCTTTACATTGGAGGGCCAAAAATGACTTAGAGTGGACCGTCGCGGGCCAAGCTAAAATTCAATGTTTCAGTGAAATCCAATATGCGTCGCCTATAGCATAATTGTCAAAAATAAAACCTCATACAAAGTAATGTGGAAAATGAATAACCCTGTTTTTATTACAGCCCCCAAAGATATATCACAAAGATTATACTCTCTTGAAAACAGCGACTTTCTGCTTGAATATTAGGCATACTACTTTGAAACTGATTTCTGTAAAAAAGAACTCATGTTCCCAAATACTTTTCAACTTTCTCTTGTCAGTGTGCCACTGTTTTTCATGAACTATCTCTGACATTTGACAATCTTCTAATTGAGTCTCTGATCATGGGCTTCCATATCAGAGCTGATAGAACAAAAGCCCCCCCTTCCCCACAATGTAATGCACTGGTCATTTGTGGTCAGCAGGGGAAGTGCGACAATGAATAAATATCAAAAGAACTTTTCACTTTGCTCAGAAAATCTCAATTTTGAAAAGAATGACAATTGGCTGTGGGCCAATGATAATAGGCCAACTTCGGCCCCTGGGCCCAAAATTGGACAGATTCTCCAAGGCTGCACACATCATAGCATTGCGTAAATTCCCCTCCACCACTGAAATGATAGACCCACCATGTTTCCCACATTCACGGCATCCCCTCTGACATTGTCTCAGATAGAGGACCCCAGTTCATATCACAGGTGTGGAGGTAATTTTGCTGTGCGCTTGGAGCCGCAGTCAGTCTTTCATCTGGTCACCGTCCCGCCCTCCGCAAACAACCAACTGGGATCTGAGGGCACCGCTCTACTGTGTTGCAGCCATCTACATGGACTGAACGTCTGTACTGGGCAGAGAATTCACAGTTTCTGAACATCACCTTCAAGAGGTCTCTCTCCTCTTGAAGGTTTGGGTACCAACATCCGCTGTTTCCCAAGCAAGAAGAGATCTCTGTTCCCTCAGTGCAGCGTCACCGTAGAGGTTCTCGATGGGTGTGGAGGGACGTCAAGTCTGCCCCCTGCCCACGTCTGAGTAAAATCATCGATTGGCAGACCAGCATCAAACTCCAGCTCCTGTCTAGACTCCAGCTCAGAAGGTTTGGTTGTCCTCTCGCCACATTCCTCTGCAGACGGAGTCTCACAAGCTGGCTCCCAGGCTCCTAGGGTCTTTAACTCTCTAAAGCAGGGTTTCTCAATCCTGGTTCTCAGGGACCCCTGCCCTGCATGTATTCCAGGTTTCCAACTCCACCACACCTAAATCAGATCAACTGAACTCGTCATCAAGTTCTTTGCAAGCCTGCTAACGAGCATTTCATTGGAGTCAGGTCTGTTAAATCTTGAAAACTAGCAGGGCAAGGGTCCCTGAGGACCAGGATTGGGAAACACTGCTCTAAAGGATCATCAACCCCTCTACAGTGGCTCTCATGCTGCCTTCCAGCATGAGGATTCATCTGGTTTTCCATGTGTCTCTAAAACCGGTGTCTTGCAGTCCATTGGTCACGCCTTCCAGGCGTCCCTCTGACCGCCTGCCTGGTTGATGGTCATTCGGCTTTTTCAGTGCAGTACAAGGTGGATGTTGGTCAGTGTGGCCGTGCTCTTCAGTACCTGGTGGACTGGAGGGGTTACAGTCTCAAAGAGTGTTTGTGGGTTTCCCAGCCCTGGCTCCTGGATGCTGGCCTTGTCCTGGTTTTTCATTGGTTTCACCCCGTGCGGGAGGCACGGGCCATGGGTGGCCTGGGGTCTCCCACTGAGGGGGGATACAGTCATGGTCCACTACTTCTGTGGATGTGGGTGTGTTCTACAGGCGGAGTCCGGTTCAGGCTCAGCTGTCATCAGTCCTCTCATCAGTTCCTTCTGTATTTCTACTCCGGTCTGATCACCAGTCCTCGCCAAATCGTCATTCTCACCAGTTGTGGTAACGTCAAGCCTTTCTGTGCTCCTGATTGATCCTCTCTGTCTCTCCCTGCTTCCCTACTTTTCCTCTATCCAGGAACCTCCACTGCTATTCAGACTCCCTGCCTGCTCGCCCGCCGGATCAACCCCGCTGCTCTCTCCACGTTCAGAGCCTGAACCACTGGATGATGACACTGCAGAAATACTCTCATGACTCTGAGACATACTCTGATGACTCTGCAGAAATACTCTGATGACACTGCAGAAATACTCTGGTGACGCGGCAGAAATACTCTGACTGCAGAAATACTCTGGTGACTCTGCAGAAATACTCTGATGACTGCAGAAATACTCTGGTGACGCTGCAGAAATACTCTCATGACTCTGAGACATACTCTGATGACTGCAGAAATACTCAGATCACTGGTAAAATATTCTGACACAAACGCCACCAGACTTTTTAAAAATTGATTAATTTAATTATTTTTATTTTGAAATAAACAAAATACGACAATATTGTAATTTTCCTTTTGGATAAGTAAAGTTATTTCTTTAAATGTAATTTAATTTTATATAACGTATAAATAAGCAATTTCTCTCTAATATATAAATGTTTTTTAGATATTTTCTATTGTGATAATCATTTTTCCCCCCCACATCTATTTTTTTTCTCCTCCCCCTTCTATTATTTTTTTATTTTTTTTTTTTTTTCCCCCCAACTCCTCTCTTTCTTTTTTTTTTATTATTAAAAATTTTATTTTATTTTTAAACTTTTTTAACACAATAAATAAAACATAAAACCCAATCCACTTAAAAATTTAATAAAATTTTTTTTTTTAATCCAAATTAAAAAAAACTATCGTTTCCTTTTTCAAATTTTATTATATTTTTTCCCCTGACCAATTTGGCGGATGCCTGTTACAACAATGGGTGGTTGATGTGACGTTTACGTACATATGAATCAGCCAGATGAAGCATTAGCTATGTACTAGAATGACATCATAGCTGCAACACCTTCCTTGAGTTATAAGGGAGAAGATGGTGACCCAGAAACAAAGGAGAATGGAGGACATTCAGCAGTTTGTATCCGTTCTTCTTGGCTTGTGGCCTTGAACAACAAAAAAAATCCCCCATTTATCTAAACATGGAGCTGTTCATGCTTCGTTCTTATTACAGAGTCACACACAAAAATCACGATTCTCTCCAGAAATCAGTGGATTGCATTGTGTCACACTCCACCCTTTTGGGTATATGATTACTAAGATTGGGACCCCAACAGAAGGGTCCCAAAACACATAATGATCAGTTACCCCTTCCAGTTTTTACCGACGTGCACCGATCCATACCGTACGGACCTGTACTGTCAGTGGAAATAGGGTTTCATTCCTCTAGAATCTCCTTTTGGATTGGTGAACTCACCCAAAACAGACTCGGTTTCCTGCCACTGTGGACCAGGACTGAACCAGACAGAGTCACCTGGAGCATAGAAACATTGGAAAGTTGCAAATACATGAAAGTATCCCGAAATGGCCTGAAGAAAACAAGCAAACAAAAACTAAACACATACTCCCAGTTTGCAGCTTTTGACCTACCTGTACGACAACCACCAGGAAGAGGGCCACATCTTCTGTGAAGTGGACCTCATGGATCTGGAGCACAGAGGCACTCAGACAGAGGATCAGTGCCCCGATTACGATTTGGATTGCCTGGTGAGGAAGGACAGAGGCTTAATGAAGAACATATACTGTCAGGAATTCAGCGTGCGTCATGGCATCTGGGCTGAAGGGCTTTTTCTGAGCTGTCCACATCCAGCTTTATTCCCCTGATCCCCCGATGATGGCCTGTTGTTCCCGTCCTCAGACTGCAAGCCTGCCCCAGCCTTGTTCTTTCTACCCCAGCCTTGTTTTATTCCGCCCCAGCCTTGTCTTTCTGCCCCAGCCTTGTTCTTTCACCCCCTTTTTTCTGCCCCAGCCTTGTCTTATTCCGCCCCAGCCTTGTCTTTCTCCCCACCTTGTTTTATTCCGCCCCACCTTGTCTTTCTCCTTTTTCCCACCTTTCTTTCTCCCCCCCCTTTCTCTCTCTCCCAGCCTTGTCTTTCCTTCCCAGCCTTGTCTTTCTGCCCACCTCCCCCACCCCCCCACCCTTTCTTTCTGTCCCAGCCTTGTCTTTTCTGCCCCAGCCTTGTCTTTTCTGTCCCAGCCTTGTCTTTCTGTCCCAGCCTTGTTTTTTCTGCCCCAGCCTTGTCTTTTCTGCCCCAGCCTTGTCTTTTCTGCCCCAGCCTTGTCTTTCTGTCCCAGCCTTGTCTTTTCTGCCCCAGCCTTGTCTTTTCTGTCCCAGCCTTGTCTTTTCTGCCCCAGCCTTGTCTTTCTGTCCCAGCCTTGTCTTTTCTGTCCCAGCCTTGTCTTTCTGCCCCAGCCTTGTCTTTTCTGCCCCAGCCTTGTCTTTCTGTCCCAGCCTTGTCTTTTCTGCCCCAGCCTTGTCTTTTCTGTCCCAGCCTTGTCTTTCTGTCCCAGCCTTGTCTTTTCTGCCCCAGCCTTGTCTTTCTGTCCCAGCCTTGTCTTTTCTGCCCCAGCCTTGTCTTTATTTCTGCCCCAGCCTTGTCTTTTCTGTCCCAGCCTTGTCTTTCTGTCCCAGCCTTGTCTTTTCTGCCCCAGCCTTGTCTTTTCTGTCCCAGTCTTGTCTTTCTGCCCCAGCCTTGGCCAGAACCCCTGGTTTCCCTTGCCAACCACATGCTGCACAACAAGGTGGTTACTCTGCAGTTCTGAGGTTCTGCGCTGTCTGTGGATTCAGGCTGCTGAACCCTACAGTGATATTTTTCTGTTTGAGACTGACACACTCATCTCTGACTGTAGTCTGATCAGCTTTACACGGGCTGAATGTCATACACAGACAAGTGAATCAGACATAACTTTAAATGCTTCAGACTCACCCCCAGAGTCTTGGGCTCCATTTTGTTATGGGACTGCAGCTGGGTTGCAGAGAGGATCCCTACTGCAGGGGTTGGGTCTTTGTCATTATTGGACATCCTAAAGTTGGTAGAAAAACAGTAAATGCCAAAGCACAAAACAACAATTTAACTGAAAGGAGGAGAAAAACTGACCAGGCCTGGAAGAATGTCTCCAGAATCAGCACTGAAACAGACACTGCACACACACATTGGACTATTTCTCTGACATGTCTGCATGTTGCAGTCACATACACTACTCACAAAAAGTTAGGGATATTCAAGTTTCAGTTATAATTTCAGGAAAATCTAAAGTGTTCATATTTAACCATTGGACAATGTACATGTGCATCTAAAAGTTTAGAAAAAGTCTAATTCAGTTCACTTGGACAAGCTGCAGTGGATTTTAAGTTCTTTCTGACATCATACAAAAAACCAAATATCCCTAACTTTTTGTGAGCAGTGTATGTTAAAAGTATAAGAGGAGGACGACATGCATGACTTGAGCTTTTTTATTAGCTTTTTATTATGTCATTACCTAAGAGAGTCTTGCTGCGTTCTGGCATCTCGTTTTCACCGTAACAGTCTTGTTGTGTTCCAGCCTCTCATTTACACTGTAACAGAGTCTTGTTGTGTTCCAGCCTCTCATTTACACTGTAACAGAGTTTTGTTGTGTTCCGGCCTCTCATTTACACTGTAAGAGAGTCTTGTTGCATTCCGGCTTCTCGTTTACACCGTATGAGAATCCTGTTGCATTTTGGCCTCTCATTTACACCATAACAATTACACCGATACCGTGTTTTGTTGCCTTCCAGCCTCTAATTTACACCATAACAAAGTCTTGTTGCGTTCCAGCCTCTCGTTTACACCGTAACAGAGTCTTGTTGCGTTCCAGCCTCTTGGTTACACCGTAAGACAGTCTTGTTGCATTCCGGCCTCTCGTTTACACCATAACAAAGTCTTGTAGCAATCCTGCCTCTTGTTTACACCGTAACACAGTCTTGATGCGTTCCGGCCTCTCATTTAGGCTGTAACAGAGTTTTGTTGTGTCCAGTCTCTCGTTTATACCGTAACAGTCTTGTTGCGTTCCAGCCTCGTTTAAACCGTAGAAGAGTTTTGTTGCGTTCTGGCCTCTCGTTTACACCGTAACAGAGTTTTGTTGCGTTCTGGCCTCTCGCTTACACCGTAACAGTCTTGTTGTGTTTCAGGATCTTGTTTACACTGTAACAGAGTCTTGTTGCGTTCCGGTTTCTTGTTTCCACGATAACAATCTTGTTGCGTTCCGGTCCCTAGTTTACACTGTAAGAGAGTCTTATTGCCCCATCGGTCTCTCGTTTCCACAGTAACAGAGTCTTGTTTGTTCCGGTCTCTCGTTTACACTGTAAGAGTCTTTTTGCGATCCGGCCTCTCTTTTACCCCATTACAGAGTCTTGTTACATTCCTATAATTTACACCAGAACAAATTCTTGTTTCATTCCGGCCTTTATTTTCCACCAAAACAGAGTCTTGTTGCGTTCTGGCCTCTAGTTTACACCGTAACAGAGTCTTATTGCGTTCCAGTCTCTCGTTTACACTGCAAAAGAGTCCTGTTGCTTTCTGGCCTCTAGTTTACGAAGTAACAAAATTTTGTTGCATTCCAGCCTCTCGTTTACACTGTATGAGAGTCTTGTCCCGTTCCAGCCTCTTGTTACACCCTAACAGAGTTTTGTAGCATTCCGGCCCTTTCATTTATGCTGTAACCGAGTCTTGTTGCGTTCCAGCCTCTCGTTTACACCGTAACAGAGTCTTGTTGCGCTCTGGCCTCTCGTTTACATTGTAACAGTCTTGTTACGTTTCGGGATCTTGTTTCCTCCGTAACAGCCTTGTTAGGTTCCGGCATCTCGTTTGCACCATAACAGTCTTGTATCGTTCCGGCCACTCATTTACACCGCAACAGAGTCTTGTTGCGTTACGGCCTCTGGTTACACCGTAACACAGTCTTGATGCGTTCCGGCCCCTCATTTACACCGTAACAGAGTTTTGTTGTGTCCGGTCTCTCGTTTATACCGTAACAAAGTCTTGTTGCGTTCCTGCCTCTTGTTTACACCGTAACAGAGTCTTGATGCGTTCCGGCCCCTCATTTACACCGTAACAGAGTTTTGTTGTGTCCGGTCTCTCGTTTATACCGTAACAAAGTCTTGTTGCGTTCCTGCCTCTTGTTTACACCGTAACACAGTCTTGATGCGTTCCGGCCCCTCATTTACACCGTAACAGAGTTTTGTTGTGTCCGGTCTCTCGTTTATACCGTAACAGTCTTGTTGCATTCCGGCATCTCGTTTACACCATAACAAAGTCTTGTTGCGTTCCTGCCTCTTGTTTACACCGTAACACAGTCTTGATGCGTTCCGGCCCCTCATTTACACCGTAACAGAGTTTTGTTGTGTCCGGTCTCTCGTTTATACCGTAACAGTCTTGTTGCGTTCCGGCCTCGTTTAAAGGAGCCCTATCATGAAAAATGGACTTTTAAGAGCTTTTCAGCATGTCAGTGTGTTATTTCCTCATCAAGAAATGATTTAAATCGTTATTTTTCTTCATTCATGCATATTTGAGTAATCTACATGAATATTTAAACCAAGCGCTACCTCCCTGCAAACGGCTGACTACCCACCGCGTTACGTATGAACGTGGCACCAATCACGAAAGTCCAAATGCGCACGCTCAGTATCGTAGCAAGACGCCCTCTGTTGAACAGAAACTCAGAGAATCCTATACACACTCTCTGAGGAAGAAACTAACACCTGCAGGAAGATTTCCTCAGAGACAAGCAGCCATCAGCTAACAGACGTTTGCTCCAGAGTTCAGGAGAATTTTCTTCCTTTTTTTTTTTTTTTTTAAGCTCTAGAGGACAGCAAGTTGGGAAAAATGCAGTTACGTTCAGCGTGGTTATGTTCAGCGTGGGAGTGTATTTGTTGTACTGGATGAATCGACTTGCCAGAAGTGGTTGGATTTTAACTTCAGGAGCAGGGAAAAAAAACTCAACTTCGTGTGTGAACTTCACTCCTGACAACTTCATGAATCTCGGGCAGTAAAGTGTTTTTTTTCTCTGGGATTACTTCTGAAACCTGACGCAGTTCCTACTATAAAAACGCGCATGGACAGACAACAGCACCGGTGAGTCAACTAGGGTTGCCACCCGTCCCGTAAAATACGGAATCGTCCTTTAATTGACAATAAAATGTTGCCTTCCGTATTGAACCAATACGGGACGCCATTTGTTCCGTATTTCCATAATTGTCAAATACACATGTCTGTCACACATATATAAACATTAAATTTAGTAATAATGAGCTAAATAAAACAGCGGAAATTTTAAAGCCAGCCAAAACCAGCGGGATCATCGCAGGATCCTCCAGTCCTGCATCTCTGCCTGGCTGTCACGCGCGCTCTCGGCACCCGCGCCTTTTAAAATGTCCACACCTGATACTCCAGCATGTTCTCAAAAGCGAAAACGCTTACTAAAGAAAACACCTGAGTGGGAACAGGCCCGTCCTTGGATGGACAGCGTCAGTGGAGATGATGAGAGAAACTGTTAAATACGTATGTGGGTGAGTGTTTTCAGTGGCGCGCGGTGGACTGTCTGACATCACACATCATCACGCATCAGAAAAGCAACACAGACACGTGAGAACCGCGATGACGACCTAAAAGTGTCCCATCTTCATCTCCTCATCTCCTGAGACTGAATCAGTCATGACAGAACAGGATCAGTTTTTATCTGGTTGTGTTTTTGCCAGAAGATGTCAGAGGAAAGTTTAGGGGACTGCTGGTTTGGTTAGTTTATTGATTGTTTAGGATGTTGACTTTTTAAATTTGAATGAATGATAATTTATACAGAAACCATTATTAGTAGCAGCCAATATAAATGTTATATGGTTATTTAAACAATAAATCACAGTAATGGATTAACATTTGATAGATAAATTAATATAAATTAATTAATATTGTTTCATTCATATATGTATATGTTTATATATATATATATATATATATATATATATATATATATATATATATATATATGTGTGTGTGTGTGTGTGTGTGTGTGTTTATGTATAGCCTATATGCATTCAATATATTTCCTACATAAACTAAACTTGTACAGCTTTCTGTGTATTCTGTGTCAAAATGTTGATTTTGAGGAACACAGTGTTCGGTTTTCACAACACAAATTCTTTTCTTGGTGTGGTTTATCTGTCTGGATGACCTGACTTTCTTTCAAGTCATGAGAGGCAGCAAAAGAAATAATTAATCTGTCATCCCACTCTAGGTTACAGTTGAGGTGACGCAGGTGTACCACAGATTCGGACACATCAGAGCTGTCTACAATAAATCACTCTAACAGTTACATTCAGTTCTTCATGTATTTACTAGGCTTATATTTTAAGTTAATTGTAGCACACTCCACACAAACAGATCTCCTTTGGCTGCTGGTGCTGCCATGTGATATGTGCATGACAGCTTCTCATTAATTAGGTTTTATTGATAATGCAATAACTACGTTTTGTGCTTATGGCACATTGTTATATATTTTTTCCTCATTTTATTTTAAATAGGGATGGATGTAATTACAGCATATGTAGACTAAATAACAGCACTTTCTATGCAACAGTGTTGCTTAAACAATGTGTTCATTGCAGCATTTCAAGCTTTAAGTGCCACCAATTGTTTTATTGATCACTCCTTTTCTAAAAACACTGGTGCAAAATAAAGCATACCACTGCTGTGAGGAGCCCACCATACGAGTATCGGCCCGTGGTGGTCGTGGCCCCGATGAGCTGAGGTAGGTGTCCCTTATTTTTTTTTCTGAAAGGTGGCAACCCTA
>JALJCO010009324.1:0-45754 GCA_023101725.1 Atherinomorus stipes | reverse complement strand
CGTTCCACCTCATTGTGATGAGAATCTCCCGTTCCACCTCATCGTGATGAGAATCTTTCGTTCCACCTCATCGTGATGAGAATCTCCCGTTCCACCCTCATCGTGATGAGAATCTCCCGTCCCACCTCATCACGATGAGAATCCCCTGTTCCACCTGATCACGATGAGAATCTCCCGTTCCACGCCATCATAATGAGAACCTCCCGTTCCACCTCATCACGATGAGAATCTCTCCCGCTCCACGTCATCACGATGAGAATCTCCCGTTCCACCTCATCATGATGAGAATCTCCCGTTCCACGTCTCATCACGATGAGAATCTCCCGTTCCACCTCATCATGATGAGAATCTCCCGTTCCACCCTCATCACGATGAGAATCTCCCTGTTCCACCCCACTCAGGATGAGAATCTCCTCATTCCACCCTCATCACGATGAGAATCTCCCCCCCCACCTCATCATGATGAGAATCTCCCTTCCACCTCATCACGATGAGAATCTCCCGTTCCACCTCATCACGATGAGAATCTCCCGTTCCACCTCATCATCGATGAGAATCTCCTGTTCCACCTCATCACGATGAGAATCTCCCGTTCCACCTCATCACGATGAGAATCTCCCGTTCCACCTCATCACGATGAGAATCTCCCTTCCACCTCATCACGATGAGAATCTCCCGTTCCACCTCATCACGATGAGAATCTCCCGTTCCACCTCATCACGATGAGAATCTCCCATTCCACCACATCACGATGAGAATCTCCCGTTCCACTCATCACGATGAGAATCTCCCCTGTTCCACCTCATCACGATG
Organism: Atherinomorus stipes; assembly: GCA_023101725.1. NCBI lineage: Eukaryota > Metazoa > Chordata > Actinopteri > Atheriniformes > Atherinidae > Atherinomorus > Atherinomorus stipes. The sequence goes on along the minus strand of JALJCO010009324.1, from coordinate 44,941 downwards.
AGAATCTCCCGTTACACCTCATCACGATGAGAATCTCCCGTTCCACCAGCATCATGATGAGAATCTCTCGTTCCACCACATCATGATGAGAATCTCCTGCTCCACCTCATCATGATGAGAATCTCCCGTTCCACCATCATCATGATGAGAATCTCCCAGCTCCACTCATCATGATGAGAATCTCCCGTTCCACCTCATCATGATGAGAATCTCCCGCCCACCATCATCATGATGAGAATCTCCTGCTCCACCTCATCATGATGAGAATCTCCCGTTCCACCTCATCATGATGAGAATCTCCCGTTCCACCTCATCATGATGAGAATCTCCCGTTCCACCTCATCATGATGAGAATCTTTCCGCTCCACCTCATCTGTGATGAGAACCTCCCGTTCCACCTCATCATGATGAGAATCTCCCGTTCCACCTCATCTGTGATGAGAACTCCCCCGTTCCACCTCATCCGATGAGAATCTCTCCTGTTCCACCTCATCCGATGAGAATCTCCCGCTTCCACCTCATCATGATGAGAATCTCCCGTTCCACCTCATCATGATGAGAATCTCCCGTTCCACCTCATCACGATGAAATCTCCCGTTCCACCTCATCACGATGAGAATCTCCCGTTCCACCTCATCACGATGAGAATCTCCCGTTCCACCTCATCACGATGAGAATCTCCGGTTCCACCTCATCACGATGAGAATCTCCCGTTCCACCTCATCGTGATGAGAATCTCCCGCTCCACCTTATCGTGATGAGAATCTCCCGTTCACCGCATCGCGATGAGAATCTCCCGTTCCACCTCATCAACATGAGAATCTCCCGTTCCACCTCATCACGATGAGAATCTCCCGTCCCACCTCATCACGATGAGAATCTCCCGTTCCACCTCATCACGATGAGAATCTCCCGCTCCACCTCATCGTGATGAGAATCTCCCGTTCCACCTCATCACGATGAGAATCTCCGTTCCACCCTCATCACGATGAGAATCTCCCGTTCCACCTCATCGTGATGAGAATCTCCCGTTCCACCCTATCGTGATGAGAATCTCCCGTTCCACCTCATCATGATGAGAATCTCCCGCTCCACCCCACCACTGAAGAGAACCTCCTGTTGCTCATGACTGACCCATGGATGGATCGATGGGTGGTGCCTCCAAACAGACTGATTTTCTGCGGCTGCAGGAGATTGAGCTGCTTATTTCTGCCCAGAGGATTTATAGAAACGTCTACATGGAAGCTGAGAAATGAAAGTTTGAGTTGGCAATAAGATTCTACCAACTGTTGCAGAAAAACCTCCAGGAAGCTGATTTCAAACAAATGATAGACTTTGGCCTCATTCTAAAGCCCTTTAGGTCCTAATGGATGAACAAAGTATTTTGTTTTATCTCCCTGGTGGGAAACAGATAAAGTCATCAACCTGCTCCGTGCACACAGCATTGGTTATCAGTCTGCAGCATTTATGGTAGTTAGAGTTTATGTTATTTTTAGCCTCCCCCCCCCCCGCCCCGCCCCGCCGCCGTTCTCTGCCCCCCATTATTTAGTTTTTCCTCCTTTGGACGGTAGCTGAGGACAACAGCGTTACTGTATGTGACATAAAACACTTCACAGTATGCACTGATGATGATTACGATAATAAACTTTTATCCTGATATCAGAATTTCCTGAAATTTCCTTGCTCCTAAATATTCCACAGTCAACTGAAAGCTGGATTATAAGAACATGGAAGTGTTTGGGAACGACAGCATCTCAGCCATGAAGTGGTCGTCCACGTAAACTGACGGAGCGGGTCAGTGGATGCTGAAGCGAAAGCGCATTTCTGCAGAGTCAATTACTACAGACCTCCAAACTTCATGTGGCCTTCAGATCAGCTCAAGAACAGTGACAGAGAGCTTCATGGGATGGGTTTCCATGGCGACCAGCTGCATCCATCCATACATCACCAAGTGCGATGCAAAGCGTGGATGCAGTGGTGGAAAGCAGCCGCCACTGGACTCTAGAGCAGTGGAGGCGTTCTCTGGAGGAACCAATCACGCTTCTCCATCTGGCAATCTGATGGAGGAGTCTGGGTTTGGCGGTTGCCAGGACAACGGTACTTGTCTGGCTCCATTGTGCCAAGTGTAAAGTTTGGTGGAGGGGGGATTATGGTGTGGGGGTGTTTTCAGGAGCTGGGCTTGGCCCCTTAGTTCCAGTGAAAGGAACTCTGAATGCTTCAGCATACCAAGACATTCTGGACAATTCCATGTCCCAACTTTGTGGGACCAGTTTGGAGCTGGCCCCTTCCTCTTCCAACATGACTGTGCACCAGTGCACAAAGCAGGTCCATGAAGACCTGGATGCAGAGTCTGGTGTGGAGGAACTGGACTGGCCTGCACAGAGTCCTGACCTCAACCCCATAGAACACCTTTGGGATGAATCAGAGCGGAGACTGAGAGCCAGGCCTTCTGGTCCAACATCAGTGTGACCTCACAAATGTGCTTCTGGAAGATGGTCAAGATTCCCAGAAACACTCCTAAACCTTGTGGACAGCCTTCCCAGAAGATGAAGCTGTTCTAGCTGCAAAGGTGGACCAACGTCATCCTGAACCCGACGGATCAGGAATGGATGTAGATCAGATATGAGTCAAGGTGAGACAATACTACAATAGGCTATTGTGTAGAGGCAAATAATAGAATTTTAAAATAAATAGTGATGCGTGATATGAATAATTTCAAAATTTCCAAACCTCCATGGTCCTGTGTGAAAAAGTGACCCCCCCCCCCCCCCCCCCCCTGTTAAAACATAGCTAAAGCTTTAAAGCTCTAAAGCTTTGGGACTCCAGAGAACCACAGTGAGAACCATTATCCACAAATGGTGAAAACATGGAACAGTGGTGAACCTTCCCAGGAGGGGCCGGCCGACCAAAATGACCCCAAGAGCACAGCGACGACTCATCCAAGAGGTCACAAAAGACCCCAGAACAACATCCAAGAACTGCAGGCCTCACTTGCCTCAATGAAGGTCAGTGTTCATGACTCCCCCATCAGAAAGAGACTGGGGGGCAAAAATGGCTGCATGGCAGAGTTCCAAGACCAAAACCACTGCTGAGCAAAAAGAACATAAAGGCTCGTCTCAGTTTAGCCAGAAAGCATCTTGATGATCCCCAAGACTTTTGGGAAAATACTCTGTGGACTGACGAGACAAAAGTGGAACTTTCTGGAAGGTGGAGGTCCCATTACATCTGGCATAAAAGTAACACGGCATTTCAGAAAAGGAACATCATAGCAACAGTAAAACATGGTGGTGGTAGTGTGATGGTCTGGGGCTGTTTTGCTGCTTCAGGACCTGGAAGACTTGCTGTGGTAAATGGAACCATGAATTCTGCTTCTACCAAAAAATCCTGAAGGAGAACGTCCGGCCATCTGTTGGTGACCTCAAGCTGAAGCGCACTTGGGTTCTGCAGCAGAACAATGATCCAGAACACACCAGCAAGTCCACCTCTGAATGGCTTAAGAACAACAAAATGAAGACTTTGGAGTGGCCTAGTCAAAGCCCCCACCTGAATCCCATTGAGATGCTGTGGCATGACCTTAAAGGCGGTTCATGCTGGAAAAGCCTCCAATGTGGCTGAATTACAACAATTCTGCAAAGATGAGTGGAACAAAATTCCTCCACAGCGCTGTAGAAGACTCACTGCCAGTTATCACAAACGCTTGATGCAGTTGTTGCTGCTAAGGTGGAACAACCAGTTATTAGGTTTAGGGGAAGATCACTTTTTCACACAGGGACATGGAGGGTTGGATTCCCCCTTAAAAATAAAAATCTTCAATCTTCTCACATTTAAATTTGTTGGATGATCTGAAACATTTAAGTGTGACTAACATGCAAAAAAAATAAGAAATCAGGAAAAAACTTTCTCACACAGCTATATATATATATATACGTATATGTACATACATACGCACACATATATATATTATTAAAGCCAGTATTGGCCAATACGGATATGGGGTCGATAATGTCGTGCATCACTAAAAATGAATCGTAGACTGAACGGGCAGCCAGTGAAGGTTAGAAAGATGAAATGTGCTCATGTTGGCCAGAAAAAATCCGTCCAGCAGTATGTGAAAGTAACTTTACATAAAATACTTCTTTCATTACGGTTTCTTAACCTTTTCACAAACTCACTACAAGTTAGAGACGTACAACTTTAAGATGGAATTCGTAAAGAAGGTGAAAGGTCGATGCTACGTTTATATGATATGAAAGGGTGAACCACGACATGGAACATCCATATTTCAGGAACACGTCATGTGTTCTGTGTTGTTTTGTCTGATTATGTCAAAATGTGAAGAGCATGATGAAGAGGACTGTTTAAATTCAATAACGGTCAGTGCTCCGTTCATTCAGACACTTAATTTTGTGGTTAATCATCTCGTTAGAGAACAGCATGATGTACTTAAACAATGAACAGCGGTGCAGCTGCATTCAGGAGTTGAGAAAAAGTCAAATTAATGTCATCTGTGAAGGTTACAGAGCGTTTTAGCTTCATCCTGACATCAAGCATCTGTTCCAGAAGTGTCTCATCACTACTGCTGCTGTCCTGTTGGTGAAAATGTCACGGCTGAATCAGGAAAAGACGACAGAAAGCGTCTCTTTTGGAGGAAGTCTGATCAGAAATATGAAACTGAACCTTTAATGAGCAGTGGGAATCAGCGAGTGACCTGGTCATGCAGATGTTGGAACACCTGCATGCAGACGAACAGCCACCTCGCTGAGCTGGAGCACATTGTGCTCCGTGGTTTTCTCGGCCTTATCAGTAACTTTCATGTGAGCTCACCGCACACACGCAGCATCATGTGAGCGCAGCAGAACGGCCGCTTGGCACAGAAAAACGAGTCATGTGAGGCAAATAAAGCCAGTCTGTGCCGAGGGCCACGGCGGAGCCGAGCTGGGAATGCAGGCGAGTCAGCAACGTTCACGCTGGAAGAAACCTGCCAACGTAAAAACCCACAACTGCCGACAGGAGCGGTGAAAAACCCCACGTTTCACCAAGTGTTTCTGTCATTTCTGGTCAAAATATCTCATCACCCTCAAAATAAGGCAAAATTATCACGGTTCAGGTGTTTCACGTTTGTGTCGCAGCATCCTGTTTGGTAAACGAAGAGAAAAAACACAGCTGACGTCACGTAACCGTGTTTCCCTGCATTTGTAGCCGTTCCAGGTTATTAGCTACAGGTGTTATATTTAAAGGGACTTGAGACAGGAATTTAAAAACAAACAAACATGCATGTCCATGTTTTTCATACTAATGGGTGATGAAGCGCTAAATACCAAAAATAACGTTTCCACCACGTTTCTCTCCGTTGCCTTGAACAGGCTGTGTGCTGCATAAAGCTGCAATTCGGTGTCCGAATTTCCCGCGCTGCCCTGCAGACGTGACGTCATTAACGCTGCAGACGTGACGTCATTAACGCTGCAGACGTGACGTCATCAACGCTGCATCCGCAGTTCTGATGCAGGAAGAAGACGGTCGCGGTAAATTCAAACACTGTAAGCGATAGTTATGGATTATTCTGCCGTCAGCAAACGATCCAGATCAACTGAAAAGTGGAACTGCAAAGAAAAAGCGTATAAACAACATTATAGCTTCGGTTTGTGCTCCGTGACGGCTTGGCTCGTGGCTGCAGGTACCTGAAGCGCCAGTCGCGAGTTTCGTTTCTTAAAGTTATACCGTGTAACTTTTGGCCACTAAACCTGTAACTTCCCACAGGCGCCACAGCTGTCTCAAAATTAAACAGTCTCAGTCTGTGTTTCGGAAAAGTGTTGCAGACACTTTGAAAAGCTGATTTTTAAGTCATCAAGCCATTAATCAAAGCGCTCCAGGTTACATGATCCAATGAGAGACGGCCCGCTCCTGAGAAGATACAATGCCTGGTTTTTGAGAATGACATCCCCCTCAGAGCAACGACATGCGTCAAGTGCTCTATGTTGACCGCAGAAATCCGCTATAGTTACTTATATTAATAATAATGCTAGAATATAATGTATCGTAATATTTGGCAAACACTGGGTTCAAAAGTTACACGGTATCACTTTAATTTTGCCTCTAGTCCCTGTAAAATCGCCGTCTGGCGTCTCCGCGGTGAGACCAGCTGTTTCCAGCATCCGGAGGTTTCCCTGCAGCCTCCGTCACCACTGCACGTGCTCACCTTCCTCTGGAATAACAGATGCCGCTGTGGCAGGACGAAGGAGGACCCGGGCGGGATTCTGTCCCCAGACTCCCGGGTGAGAGTCGTGCATGCGACGTCCCTGTGGCCGAGCAGCCGGGGGCGTGATCACTCGGAGGCGTAGTGACAGGACCCCACACTGCCACACCAGGTTGTTGCTAGGGATGGGCGATACTGAAATTTTTCATGTCGATACGATACCAGTAGTTTATGGCACTTTTTCAGCGATACCGATATCGATACCGATACTTTTTGTCCTTTAAAAGAAAATCACATGATTGTTCATTTTGCTTTAATACCTTGACTGCAAGGGCAATATTAGATATAAGTAATATCTGAGAACAGAAGTTCTGGAAAGAAACACTTTTAAAACAATGATAAATTATAGTGATGATGAAATTAAACAAAAATAGATTAAAAACATCTTTCAGTTATCATATAACATAATAAATACTAATTAAAATAATCAAATTTATTAAGTGGAAAATGTTAAAATAGAAAATTTAATAGTTATATTACAAATTTACTACAAAATAAAATGTACAGTAACCTGCATTAAACCATGAAAGACAACAAAACATCATCATCATCATCACAAACAGTTGCAACATTATCAAGATATCCGATAGGCTACCAAAATAGGGAAGCTAGAATTTGGGTGCTTTTATCATTTTCATTGCCCTAAAACTCTCAGAAGTACAAACAAATTGCATATTTCGTATCTGTACATTGGTATTACGATACTCAAAAAAGTATCGATTCCGATATTTTGGCTGGCTGGTATCGAAGTATCGACTCCAAGGTATCGATATGCCCATCCCTAGTTGTTGCATCTTCGTAATTTCGTGTCGGAGCAGGTGTGTTTCGTCAAATGCATCGATATTTCTCTTCTGAATTATTCGTGATTTCGTGCCGTTTATTCGCATCGGTCCTGGTGTGAAAAGGCCTTTAGGCTCATATAAGACTTTTACATTTTTGCGGCTCTTTGAACATTTTGGGAATTTGGGGCCGATGAAAGACACTGATATTACTTACTAGGATTACGGCGTTTTCCTGGTCTGCTCATGTAAATGTGAATTCTCAGCTCTGAACTTTCTGGCTTATTTATTTGGCCTCTGTTCGTTACAGACACATAATAGGTTCATTACGAATGCTGGAGAGTCCTGGTTTCATTTGTCTTAAAAAAAAAGAAAGAAAGAAAGAAAAAAGAAAGAAAGAAAGAAAGAAAACGAGGGGAAAAAAACAGAAAAACAATGCATTCATTTTGCGTTGGAGACGCACAGCAGTAACCGGCATCATCAATGATGCACTCTCACAAATAGAGGTACCAGTTTGTACCCAAAAGGGTCCAAAGCTTGTTGCTGGGGGGTTCCTTTCTGAAAGACATTTCTGTACCTTCATGGTCCATTTTTGTACCTTATCAAGCTGTATGAGTTAATAAAGTACAATTAAACCAATTAAAGATGATGAATAAAAGTCAATAAAATAGAGATTATGACAACAATCAAAGATGCTAATAATAAATGAATAATTATTATAGAAATATTAGGCCAAACACATATATAATTATACATATAATTATTACTATGATTATTATGGAAATCATAATATAATAACTATAATTATACTACTGTTTAGAAGTACTGCTATTTGTAGTTATTGTACATTTTTCAATGCTGCAGGTACTCTTAGGGTTGGAATGGTACAAATGTGTACTTTATATTACTTTGGACCCTTTTTCATAGTATATAGGTACTTCTGGCCTCATAAAGACCAATATTGTACTTTTGAGAGAACATTTGTAATAAATGTACCTACAGGTACAGAAATTATCCTGTCTTGTACCGATATTTTTTAGTGTGTGTGATCAATATGTTCATGCTTTGTTTTGCCGTTTACTGCTGAAAAACCAGTGAGAACATGAAGGTAATTTATTTACTGCTGTATTTTCTTGTTATGTTTTAAATATATATAAACACATTATTTGAAATGAAGGTTTAATAATTTCCATACGAAAAGCAGCAGCCCTGAATGAGGGCGTAAATCTTGTTTTTGCTCCAGTCTCTGGTCCTGTTTTGATGAAATAGTTGGTGACCAGCAGCGTTGATGCTTCTCAGCATCGTTTCTTTCTGAATGAAATCAATCCAAAACACAGAAGACAGAAGATCCCACTTTAATCAGCCTCCTCCTCGTCTGCAGAGGTTTGGAGATCACATGTCGATCACACAGTTCAGCCACAGCCGGACCAGCAGGAAAACAGCAGAGTTACGTCACGTTCCTGATCCAGAATCACCACAGTCATGCATCAGTCTGCAGACGCAGCGTCTTCCACGGAGCAGGACAGTTAGCAGGACAGTTAGCAGGACATCACAGTTTCAGATACACGACACGTACGTACGTACGCACAGACAGAAATATGACACGTGACAGCGTGTTGGACGGTGACAGTGTCAGTGCATGCATCTCTACGAGATCCCAGCGCCTTCAAACTTCCTTTAACGTCACAAAGACAGAACAGATTTATTATTACAGCTGTCTGGAACACCTTTTAAATACTATTAAATATAAATATTCAACAAAAAACAACAAAAAACAAACGACTGCAGGAGCAGGCAGATGAGCTAAAGCTGAGAAATAACCTGTGAAATCTTTATTATAAACAAACAGAATCAGTTTCTTCTTCTCTTGGTAGAATCTGAAGGGTTTACGGGAACTTAAAGGTACAGTGTGTAAAAAACCAAAAGCCAATGGCAGCAAAATTTAATATATAATCCAGAACGTCGCTTCACTAGAACAGCTGTTATATGTTTATTTTCTAAAAATGAGTCATTTATATCTACTTGCAGGAGGTGCACATACATGGAGGCTGCCATATTTGTGCTGCCATTTTTACTACGGTGTCCCTAAATGGACAAAACAATGTAATGTTGTATATTTACAACAGTGCTGGAATATGAAGTCATACACATCTTTACCACTAGATGTCAGTAGTTCTTACATACTGTACCTTTAATGGTTAGAAAAATAATAATAATTTGACTCTGAAACATTTAGATATGAGATTTATGGAGGCCCTGAGGTGCAAGTCACAAGAGCAGAGAGAAATATGCGATGCGGTAATCGCGTCCAGATTCAGCCGGTCCTCCTAAATTCTGCAGGTTTTTGCAGTTTTTCAAAAACATCCGATTATTCTAAAAAAAAAAACTTGTTGGAATATCAGACTTTTCATTTTCATCATTATTAGAATAGATTTGATAATATTTTAAAAACATTTTACAGAAAAAAAGGACAAAACTGCTGAAAATTTTCACAAAAGCTGCAAAAATAAGGAATTTTATGTCAAAATAAAACAGTAAAATCCTGGAGGGACAGAAAAAACTTTAAAAAAGGGAAAAAATCTTCCTGAAATGTTTTATTTTCTAAATATTTCCCTCTAAATCGTGTTCTTGAATGTTTTCTGAAGGTCGTTGTGTTTGTGTGTTTATTTATTTCAGCATCTGTAAAATCTTTCCGTCGATGTTTTTTTAGCGTAGCTCCTTCCTGAATTGTGCTTTTGTGCGTTTTTGTTTTTGTGCTTTGCACCTCGGGGCCTCTGTGGGCCCTGACGACGTCTTCCGAGTGTTACCGTGATAAATCATGTGAACTGGACCCCCGTCCGCAGTCACCACCCGATTTTATCCGCTTTTAGAATCAGCGAGCCTGTTCTGGCTGACAGAGTCAATTCTGTGTAATGTGATGTTATTTGTGCAGCATTTAATCATAGTTTAAGTCGTCTCAGGACTCTTTACTGAACAGAGAAAACTTAGAAGTTCACGTTGAGCAGCACCGGTGAACAAACGGAGGAAATTCTTAAATCTGTTTAAACTATTTTCTAAAAGTATTTCTAGTCCAAAAAAGAAAGATTAAAACAAAAAGCAAAGCACTTAGCTCTGGCTAGAAGGAGTGCAACACATGGTGATTCAGGCTCGATTTTTACAACATGAGCCGTTTCCGGTTGATTTTGAATTTAACCTGACGTAACTGATCGCTGACGGGAATTATTTCTACTTTACAGGTGAAAATATCTCAAATCACCTGAAAGATTTGTTAAAAGAAAAATACCAGAATGTTCCTTTAACTTTCTGAGACCCAAGTTGTTGTTTTTTTTGTGAATTTTAATTTTCTTCATGACGTTTGAGGAGTATGGACGTAATAACTATATACTGTAAGTAAATTTTGTCTTGGTACAATCAGTAGTTTCTGAGAAATATGTCCTCATACGAGTACTTGGCATTTAACTTTGTTTTGGAAAGTATTTACCGCACATATTTTTGAAATATGCATACTACATGGAACTATAGACAGTACTTTTGCAAATACACACATTTTAGCACAAACCTTGCTGATATTTCAGATTTTTTTTCATTTTTCTGCAGCTTTTCACAGATATGTGCGCCCTCTTGTGGCTTAACAGAGTAGTGCATTGTGATGAATGGAACCACCAGGTGGAAGCTAGAAGTGTCCCTTTTTAAGGACGACAGGTCTAAGTTATGTGGAATGAGGGAAATAAAAATGTAATGTCCTCGTACGTGCACAGTCTCAGGAGGTTAAAGTGAACTCTTCCTGTTTAAGGACCCAGTAAGTAAATAAACACCCCATAAATCCCGACCTACGGTCTGGATTCAGCTACACGTTTCAAAGGAAGAATATTTTCTGAGATGGAAAACCAAAAGTGAAACTTTGACCAAATGAAAATATCTCACAACTCAGCAGCTGTAGAACATCGAACCCCGAAAATACAGTGCGTGTATGGTTGGATCATTACGGAGGAGGATTAGGGCCGCTGACGAAAAAATAACATAAAATTCTGAGAAAAACGTCAGATATCTGAGATTAAAGTCAGAAATCTGACTTTTTTACAAAACATAAAAAAATGGTTTTTTTTTTTTTCAGTTTCTGAGGTAAAACTCAGAATTCTGACTTTTTCCCAGAACATAGAAAAATAAAAATAAATAAATCAATTTCTGAGAAAAAAAAAATCAGAATTCTGACTTCAATCTTGGTATTCTGAGATTAAAATCAGAATTTTGACCCTTTTTTTGCCCAAAATATAGAAAAAAATTCATGTAATTTTTTTCAATTTCTGGGGAAAAAAATCACATTAATTTTTTTCTATATTTTGGGGGGGGGGGGGAGGTCAAAATTCTGATTTTAATCTCAGAATACCAAGATTAAAGTCAGAATTCTGAATTTATTCCAACGACATAGAAAAATGAAGAAAAAAAAAACAATTTTTTTTTCTATTTCTGAGAAAAAAAAAAGTCATAATTCTGACTTTAATCTTGGTATTCTGAGATTAAAATCAGAATTTTTACTTTTTTCTCAAAATATATAAAAAAATTCAGCAGATTTATTTTTCAATTCATGAGAAAAAAATACAGAATTCTGACTTTTTTCCCAGAACATAAAAAATAAAAAATAAATCAGGAGATTTTTTTTTTATTTTTCAAATTTCTGAAAAAAGTCAGATTTATTAGGAAAAAAAATAATTCTCACTTCAATCTTGGAATTCTGAGATGACTTTTTTCTCAGAATTTTATTTTATTTTTTCTTTAGTGGCTCCAATCTTCTCCGTAAATAATCGTTTCTTTTAGTTCCCTCTTCTTTCTCAGCCAGGAAATGCATCCAAACAGGAGCGAGACGCTGTCAGAAAGATCATTTCATCACATCTTTAAAAACAGAACATGATTTTTTACAATTATCCTTCAGCTTATGAAGAGAAAAACTGTTAGAAGGAGGATCAGTCTCAAGTGCAGCATTTCAGATTTCTTGGCTGTGACAAATAAATCTTCAACCCCTCTAAAATTTCTTTATCCTGGAAGTCTGGGTTCAAACCCCCCCCAAAAGGGCTCATATCAATGCTGTTCACAAAGTGATTTCACGCCTCACATTCTCTCAGAAAAGTGCCAGAAACCGGGTTTTCTACGACCTCTCTGCTTCGTAGCAGCTTGTGCAGGAGCTAAAGACACAAAAGTTACGGTGAAGTTATTTTTTGCAGCGAAGCCGGATCCGAGGATCCCAGCAGACAGCAGATTCGTGATCAACAGCGACGGCCGCTCGAACAGTCAGGAGCTGATTTAGCATCTGAAAACTACAGTCTGTGATGTCGGAGCCGCGTGTTGTTTCGTCTACAGTATCAAAGGCAAGCAGGCGTAACGGAGGACTGCTAAAAAACCTGAGGATGAAACAAAAGAAGACTAAATCTCTCCGAAAAACGAGCTCCGGCCTGCACGGAGAGTAAAGCTAATATAAAGATCTGCACTTCCACGTGAGCTCCAGACTGTAAACATGCAGTCGTCCTCAGAATTATTCATCCCCTCAATTAAAGAAAGAAAAAAGTAGCTGTCAGTGAAATAAGATGAAATTAGCAAAAATAATAATAAATAAAAATTCTATGAAAATCATGACATTGATTCTCACAGAAGAGGATTACGTCCACTGGAAAAAAATTAATAAATAAATAAAAAATTCTGAGAAAAAAGTCAGAATTCAGACTTTTTTCCAGAAGATTTAAAATAAAAAAAATTTTAGGAATTTTTTTTTATCAATTTCCGAAAAAGACAAAATTCTGACTTTAATTTCAGAATTCTGTTTTTTTTTTTTCTAAAACGTAAAAAAAAAATCAGGATTTTTTTTTGTCCAATTTCTAAAAAAAAAACTCTTTTTTTCCCCAGTGGCCCTAATCTTCTTCCGTAGCTTCTGAACTGTGGTTCAAAAGAAATATTAAAAACAAACAAAAAATAAATTTAAGTAAACACATGATGGGATTTGTGAAGTAAAGTGTTGCTGAGCAACACTTTGACACAATCAGGTGTTTTCTGTAACGTCAATCAGACGTCTGCACCTGCTGGCAGGTATGTTGTTCCACAATCACTGCAAAAACTCAAATCTTACCAAATATTTTTCTAATTTCTAGTCAAAATATCTCATCACACTCAAAATAAGAGAAAATTACCTAAAAAGAAACATTTCAGTGAAACAAAGGAACTTGTTTTAAGGCAATTTGTCTTATTTCAAGAAATCTTATCTCGACAATTTTGCTTGTTCTATTGGCAGAATTTTTTTGCTTATTACAAGCAAAAAAATCTGTTTTTTTACTTATTTATTTATAATTTTGAAATACAATCAAAAAGCAATATTTTATTTCAATAAATCATAATTTTGTAATTTTTTTATGCATTAAAAGTTTATTTAGTTTCCTGTTATTTAAATTACTTTGGTGAATTTAGCCTTTTCTTTGATTGGTGGGTTTGAATAGTTTTGAGGACGACTGTACTTCCCGCTTTCTCTCTGGAAACTCACTCTTTTATTCTCACGTATTCATCAGATCAGTTTCCTCCAGTCGCTTCTTCAAGTGTTACCACCTCCGTCTGTCCGTTTATCCGTCAGGCTGGAGGTGAAATATTTTTGCATCTGGTGGATTTGGACAGCGCAGACGGCGCTTTCCTTATAAAAGTGCATCAGGAGCGTTTAAATCCTTAAATCTGTTGCTTTTTAACCGACTTCCTGATCGCGTTGAGCTTCTTCTGCTCCGTCTGGAAGCTGGAAGCTCCAGCAGGAACCTTTTAACCGCTAAATCTGCCGGTTGAAGGGACCTACAGGCATCTGCACGGGCAGCTCTCTGCACTCGGTGCAGGGGGGGGGGGCGTCCTCGTGTTTCCCGGGACCTAAAAGTCGTGCGTCACGCTAGCCGAGGGGGCGGAGTCACACTTGGCAGCGCGTGTCGGTGCGCAGGCTGACGGGGGCCGGGAGCTTCTTGGCGTCGGCGAGGCAGGACGGCAGCAGCGGGCTGAAGAGGCTGCCCAGGCCCTTCCGGAACACGCTGTTGGACAGGCTGTAGATCAGACAGTTGCAGAAGCTGTTGCTGATCGCCAGCCAGGTGGTGAAGAAGGACGCCACCATGTGCTGGTACAGCCCGGCGCTCTCCAGCAGGAAGTAGACGATGTACGGCATCCACAGCACGTAGAAGACGCTGGTGATGCGGAACAGCACCATGGCGTAGCGCTTGTCCGTGCAGCCTTCGCAGCGCTCGCCCTCCGCCTGCGCGCTGAAGCGGGCGTGGCGCTGCGTGATCTCCCGCGTGTGCTGCCGGCAGATCCGGAAGATGCTGCCGTACGTGAAGCAGACGGTGAGCGCCGCCGGCGCGTACAGCAGCGCCACGATGAAGGTGCTGAACCCCGGGTTGGTCTTCCACGAGGCCGCGCACCACTGGAAAATGTCCCCGTGGTACCCCGGCTTCCCCCAGCCGAAGAAGGAGGGCAGGAAGATGAGGGCGGAGTAGAGCCAGATGAGGACGATGCAGACGCGCAGCCGGCACGGCGTCACCAGCGTGGCGTAGGACAGCGGCCGCGTGATGGCGATGTAGCGGTCCACGCTGATGCACGCCAGCGAGGCCATGGACACGCTCTTCAGCACCGACACCATGTAGCCGAACGCCTTGCAGGTGAGCTCCTCGTCCAGGCCGCGGAGGTAGTGCAGGAGGGACAGCGAAGGCACCACGCAGCTGACGCCCACCAGCAGGTCGGCGTACGCCATGGTCTGGATGAAGTGGCTGGTGGTGTGGTGGTGCAGCAGCGGCGCGCAGTGGAAGACGAAGATCACCACCAGGTTCCCGGCGATGATGAGCACGGTGAGGAAGAGGATGATGGCGACCTCCAGCACGCAGGTATCCAGGCTGCGGGAGTAGCCCACGGCGCCCAGCAGGCAGAACACGGGAGAAGCGCTCTGGTTCGCATCGGAGGAAGAGTTCATGATGGTGCTGAGGACGTTTCAGCTCCGCTCGCCCGTCATCCTGCGTCCAAATCTGGAGATCGCTTCAAATCCGGGAGTCGGCCGCTCCGAAAACAAAGCCTGCCCCCCTTCCTCCTCCAATCAGCATCTCCTCTTCCTCAGCGGCCGGTCGGTGAAGTTGCAGTAATCCATCTGTGAGTGCAGAAGCAGCCAGACGCTGCTGCTGCTGCTGGATGGCAAATAAATGCATGAGTGCAACTGTGGGATGCCAGTCTGATGCAACCCGTCCCCCCCTCGCAGCCCCTTCCCTCGCCCAAAAATCCTGAGGTAAGCACTCCGGTCCAGCAAGCGGCCACAAAAAACCCAAGCATCCACTTTTAGCTGGAGTCCTGGGACGCTAGCGCTGTCCCTCAGCAGGCGACGTCCAGGCGGTCAGACGGACGTCTCCGGCGTCAGTAAACGCATCGTTATCTCGCGGGAGGGGGGATAAATCCAGATGTGCGCAATGCTGTCGACGCTCAGCTGCCTCTCGGCTGTAGTGGAGGTATAGTGATGATGCAGTGCTGCCAGCTCTGCTTTTCTCTCCTTCCATGCTCGCTCGCTCGCTCTCTCTCTCTGACACACACACACTCAATAATCCCTCCCCTCCGTCTCACACACATTTTTACTCCCTTCCCTTTCCTTTATGCTTTCTTCACACACTCCTCTCCCCCCCCCTCCTCCCAAATTCCCTTAATTTCTCTCTTTCCTTCAGGAACGGTGGTACTCTAACGTAGTAATACTACCATGGAGTACACCAGCAGCCCAGACGGGAGGACAGAATACTTCAAGTCTGAAATAAACCAGCAAAAATGTGGTTTCACACGTCTGATCATGAAGAAGTGGTCTGATGTGGACTCAGGACTGTTCAGGTGGCAGGAAGACCGGGATGTTGACCTCCGGGGGGGGGGGGTCGGTCAGGACACACAGGCCTCTAATCAGATTAACTGCTATCTACTGTCACTCTTTACATATTAGCACAAGAATGCAACCACGGGCTGAAGTTTGTTCCTTACTCTGCAAGAACTTTGTTCTTGTTCTCGAGGCACGTCACAAGAACAAACAAGGTTCCCGCTGGGTCTGAAAAAGCCTTAAGAGGTCTTAAATTACACGACGATTGATTTCCGTCATTTGGAAAAATCACTTTATCTTTTGCTTTTAGCTTCAATCTGTCTTTTCTGACATTGTCTTTGTCATTGTAGAAGAATCTGTGTTTTTGCCAGCGTGGTAATGAAATGGGCAATAAATGCTGTTCTAAGTGGTCTTAGTCTAAGTTGTGTGGAAAAGTGTTTGCCTCCTTCCTGATTTCTTATTTTTTTTGCATGTTTGTCACACTTATATGTTTCAGATCATCAAACAAATGTAAATATTAGAAAAAGATAACACAAGTAAACACAAAATGCGGTTTTTAAATGAAGATTTTTATTAGTAAGGTAGCAAAAAATATCCAAACCTCCATGGTCCTGTGTGAAAAAGTGATTACCCCCTCTGTTAAAACATAAATTAACTGTGGTTTATCACATTTTTGGAAAGCTGAGTTCAGTTTCTCTATCCACATCCAGGCCTGATTACTGCCACACCTGTTCTCCATCAGAAATCACTTAAATAGGACCTGCCTGACAAAGTGAAGTAGACCAAAAGATCCTCCAAAGCTAGACATCATGCTGCCATCCAAAGAAATTCAGGAACAAAACCAAAGTCATTGAGATCTATCAGTCTGGAAAAGGTTCCAAAGCCATTTCTAAAGCTTTGGGACTCCAGAGAACCACAGTGAGAACCATTATCCACAAATGGTGAAAACATGGAACAGTGGTGAACCTTCCCAGGAGTGGCCAGCTGACCAAAATGACCCCAAGAGCACAGAGACGACTCATCCAAGAGGTCACAAAAGACCCCAGAACAACATCCAAGAACTGCAGGCCTCACTTGCCTCAATGAAGGTCAGTGTTCATGACTCCCCCATCAGAAAGAGACTGGGGGGCAAAAATGGCTGCATGGCAGAGTTCCAAGACCAAAACCACTGCTGAGCAAAAAGAACATAAAGGCTCGTCTCAGTTTAGCCAGAAAGCATCTTGATGATCCCCAAGACTTTTGAGAAAATACTCTGTGGACTGACGAGACAAAAGTGGAACTTTCTGGAAGGTGGAGGTCCCATTACATCTGGCGTAAAAGTAACACGGCATTTCAGAAAAGGAACATCATAGCAACAGTAAAACATGGTGGTGGTAGTGTGATGGTCTGGGGCTGTTTTGCTGCTTCAGGACCTGGAAGACTTGCTGTGGTAAATGGAACCATGAATTCTGCTTCTACCAAAAAATCCTGAAGGAGAACGTCCGGCCATCTGTTGGTGACCTCAAGCTGAAGCGCACTTGGGTTCTGCAGCAGAACAATGATCCAGAACACACCAGCAAGTCCACCTCTGAATGGCTTAAGAACAACAACATGAAGACTTTGGAGTGGCCTAGTCAAAGCCCCCACCTGAATCCCATTGAGATGCTGTGGCATGACCTTAAAAAGGCGGTTCATGCTGGAAAAGCCTCCAATGTGGCTGAATTACAACAATTCTGCAAAGATGAGTGGAACAAAATTCCTCCACAGCGCTGTAGAAGACTCACTGCCAGTTATCACAAACGCTTGATGCAGTTGTTGCTGCTAAGGTGGAACAACCAGTTATTGGTGTGGCAAGGTACGCAACGGAGGGCCCTGGCGGGATTTGATCCCCAGACTCCCAGGTGAAAGTCATGCGTGCTGACCATTCAGCCAAAGGGTCATCCCTGTGGCCAAGTAGCCAGGGCGCATGATCTATCGGAGGCATAGTCACAGGACCCCACGCTTTCACATTAGGTTTATGGGGCAATCACTTTTTCACACAGGGCCATAAAAATCTTAATTTAAAAACTGCATTTTGTTTACTTGTGTTATCTTTGTCTAATATTTAAATTTGTTTCATGATCTGAAACATTTAAGTGTGACAAACATGCAAAAAATAAGAAATCAGGAAGGCGGCAAAAACTTTTTCACACAACTGGTCTTAAAAAGTCTTAAATTTAACTTGTAAAAATTTGAAGGAACCCTGAACAAAGATGGTTTTGGTTCTCGTCCCCGAAGCCAGGCTGTAGACCAGGGGTGGTGGTCACGTTTCGAATCAAAGCTAAAGGTGGTAGAGACTGATAAATATCCAGTGGTATCAGTGCCCCAAACAAAGTACTTCCCCCTGATGTCAAAGGTAAGAAAACAGCAGATGTAGAAAGAATTCATGCGGTGTGAAAGCTGGGGACGTCTTCGTGTTTCAGAGGAAACGTTACTGAGAAAACATGCAGGTTTATGACTGTTCAGTGACACCATGAAGGAAAATAAAGTCTGTAAACTGTAACTAAACCTTGTAACTTTTGACCCAAACGTCAACATAATGTCAGCAATAATAGGTGATTTTTGGGGTTGATTTACAGCACTTGATGCATTTTGGTGCTTTAAGGAAGCTTTCTTCTTCTTTCGTCCTCTTGCACTTCAAGGCGCGTAGAGCCACCCAAGGTAACTAGGTCTCTCCATTTGGGTCTGTCATGAGCAAGGTGTTGGGCCTGTGCCAGGGTCACATCACAGGCCCTAAGGTCCTGGGCCACAACTTCCAGCCAGGGAGGGCGGTGGGGGGGTACCTCTGGGTCTCCTCCATCCAGCTAGCTGGGGATTAAAGGCAGGGTAGGGGATCCTGGAAAAAACGGTTGGAGCAAGCTATATTTGAAAAAATATGCACCCAGCACAGGAACACGTCCACCGATAGTTGTCGGCGAACATAACCAAGAACAGCCGAGTGGCTAGCTTGTTAGCTTCCCAGTAAACAGCAGAGGAACCACGTTTTTACTAAAAGTGATAATTATCTCACCTCCAACTTCTTCTGCGGCGTAAAACATCTTCACTGCAAACACAAACACCTCCATGACTTCATCCACATCTGTTTTTTCTTTTTAAGAGCAAACAGCGGCATAGATAAGAACAGCAAGCAGCCATGTTCATCTCAGTTTGTCTGCACTGTCAGACGCTCACAGCGAGTTGCGAGCGCGTGTACACGAGGAGGGTGGGGGCGTGATTAACGGCAGTTGAGTTTGATGGACATGATAATCAATCAATCGATCAGTATGGGCCGTTTGCAGCCCTATCCAATGAAATTAATTTCATTGGAAGGGGTTTTTCCAGTCCTGTACGTTCCACAGGTGATTCATTTTTTCAGTTTTTGTGTCAGAACATTTATTTAATTGTCTGTAATCGGGGTGTGAAGAAAAAAATGCTCCTGGAAAACATCCACCCTGCCTTTAAAGGCCAGGATGGAGCTTGTTGGATGTTCCAGGGGCAAGCGGGTGATGTGGCCATACCAGCGCACTCGCCGCATTGCTGCAAGACGAGATGCTGGGGGTTGTTGAGTTTGGTCTCTTAAGGTCCGGTTTATGACATGCTGTCTCCAGCTGATGCCTTCCCGAGGGCCCTGGTGTCGAAACCATCAGGCCTGTGCACCAGAGTGTTAATCAGCAGCCATGTTTTGAAGCCGTACAGGAGGACAAAGATGATTGAGGCATTGTAGGCCTGAAGTTTTGTCTCCCGGGATATGTGGCACTATGGTCTCCATAGGGACTGCATGGCAGAAGCTGCTAGGGCACAGCGACGGTCGATCTCAATCTCGAAGTCGCCGGTGTTGGACACTGTTGAACCGAGATATTGAACAGTAGGGACAAAGTGGACAAGGGTGCCATCGAAAAAGACTGGTGGTGGGTCAGGTCCATCGCCTACATGCATAAGCTTGGTTTTTGGCCAGCTTACCTTCAGACCTAACTTTCCAAACTCAAACACACAGAAAGCTTTGCGAAGCTGGTCAGCAGTCTTGCTGAACAGGGTGGTGTCATCAGCGTATTTGAGATCCATGAAGATGTAGTTACAAAGGAGCACCCCAGGGATCCGCTCACAGACTCTTGACATCAGGTGGTCAATAATGCAATTAAAAAGCTCCTGAGCGGCGAGACAGTTCTGTGTTACGGCTGGCTCAAACACTGTACATAACAATGGACACCACACCAAAGCTGAGAGCAAAAAGCTGTCATTTATTGCAAAATTTTTAAAAAAGAAAAAAAAGGTCACCAATAAAGGTGGTGTAGCTGCTGGTGGAGGAAGAAGGAAGAGAGAAGAAAGATTAGCAGGGATCCTTTATAGACTCAGCCTACAGTACAACCAACAGGTGCAGGTCAATTAGCTGATTGCACATTGAAACTGGGAACAGGAAGAAATAAAAATGGATGTAACACCTCCCCCCATAAAGATGTTACCTCTCAGGTGACATCATTAATGAACCCGTGGCAGGGCGTCAGCAGCAATGTTGTCACAAACCCTCTTGTGTCGAATGTCCAGATTGAAGTTCTGCACAATATTGGCCCAACGCATCATCCTCTGGTTGCTGTTGTACATGCGATGGAGGAACACCAGCGGATTGTGGTCTGTATAGACTACCACAGTCTGCAAAGAAGAACCAACATACAACAGGGCCAAGGCCTCCTTTTCAATAGTGCTGTAGTTCTTCTGTGGCCCTGAAAACGTCCTAGAAAAACAACAAACAGGGGGGTCAACTCCAGCAGTATCCTCCTGAATCAGTACTGCTCCAGCACCAGTACCACCAGCATCAACTTCCAACTTGAAATGTGCATCAAAATTGGGAACAGCAAGCACTGGTGAACTGCTTAACAAAGCCTTCACTGCCTGAAAAGCCTGCTCACATTCAGAATTCCACACCAGCTCTTTAGTGGGACTTATGAGATCCATCAGGGGAGACACAATGGTGGCCTTCACCCGCTATTTATGGGGAACCACTCTGAGTCACGGCCGTTCACACCCACACAGTTCTCGGCACCCTGGTACAGCTGCCTAAAGAGTGTGATGAGGGGGCTGCCCTCCTCGAAAACCAGACGTAGTAACTTTGCAGGAGCGGATCTGTCTCTCGTTGGATCGTGTGACCTGCAGCGCTTTGCTTTATGGCTCCATGACTTAACTATCAGCTGATCAAAGTGGTCAGCAAACACGATTCCAAAACACTGTTAGAAACTGTTTCATTTTGTGACAGTTGTGTAGCCTTCCACAGAAAGAATATAGCCCACATCTTTGTGGTCATCAGAGGCCAGCAGGAGGCTGCAGAGTGAAGGTGTCCAGTTTTACATGGTGACTGCACAAATCCGGGCTAATCGCTGGTGTTTCTTCACAGGAAACCAGTAAACACTTACTCCCCGTCTAGGAGAGGTCACCCCTCGTCGGCTGGAGACGAGGGGAATTGCAAAGCCATCTGACCATTGAGGGACGTCTGCGCCCTCAGTCATCTGGATGTGTTCAGTTTCCCTTAGGGTGCGTCCCAATTCACCCACTAGCCCTACTTTTTAGTCCTACCCCTAAATTTTGAATGTTCTCGTGAAGGTAGGGCTGTCCCAATTCCTCTTTGCATGTAGGGGTAGTGGGCATAACGAGGGTGGTTGGTATGAATCTAGCCCTTCAAACTGAGGGGTGTCAGATGCTGACTTGCTGAGGAAGGGCCAGAGAAAACGGAACAACAGCGACCTCTGGAGAGCGACAGGACTCGGAGAAGAAAACTCACAAATGTACAGATTACACATTTGTTCACAACGTTAGCCAGACTAGCCACGCTAGCTAGGCTAAAATACTGATGGAAAGCTTGCGAAGGCTTTTCGGCAGTTTACAAGAGACAACAGTCGTCAATGGTGACTTCTCTGTATGGTTGTTTATTAGTCAACTGAAGCATGATGAGTGATGGGGGGGGGGGGGGGGGGGGGGAGAGAAAACGATCAGAACTGTTAACTCTGGTGTTGCTGGGTGTGTTTTTATGGTGAGATGTATGTGCAAACGTCACTACGCAGTCGCTTACGTGCCTGAACACAAATGCAGCAGTGGTGTCCCAATTCATGGGGAAGATTACAAAGCCCTTCCCCTGTGGCTTCAATTCGAAGGTGTAGTGGTAGTGGGTGAGGGCTGGTGGTTGAAAGTTGGACGTTTGACTAGGGTTATGCCAGGAAAGCCTGCAAAGGTCACTATGGCAACACTTCAGTAGGTCATACATATAACTGATAATGAAGACCAACAAAAATCAGCCACTAAACAAACGGCCACAGTGGGTTTATTTGCAGTTAGCTTAAGAATGAGTGGCGACTCAGATGGCTTCGTGGTGTCATGCATTTCCTCCCTGCTGGCATTCCTTCACGTCCTGAACAAGGACAGCAGGAACATAATGAGACGCCGCTGAGTTTTCAAATGGCAACGAGCAGAGACACTGATGTTATGCAGCGAACAAGAAAAGACAAATAAAACAAAAACGATTGACCAATCAGCAAAATCTGAAATGAGAAAACAAAATGGAAGTGGCATGCATGGCTACGTAATTAATCTTTTCTCTTGAACTTGTTTTGATGGTCAGATCTTTGCTTTTATGAGAGTATAAAGATAAGAAGGACAGGCGTTGCAACAATATGCGTCATTAGCAAACCGTGTTGTCTGCTGATTCAGAAAATCAGACAACTGCATCTCCTGTGTTGGTTCAGAGGGATACAGAGAGGCCACAGAACGTCTTCCCCTCCGGGCTTTTGGTGAAACACAGAGACTCCATTCAGAGCGGGTTTTTATCATTTCATTCTCATTCAACCATACGGTGAGCATGAAGTCTGTTTACCTCAACGTTATCGTTTCTACTCAGGCTTTATTTTCCAGGTCAGGGGTCGGGGGGGGCCACATCTGCCTGACGTATGAACCTGAACCGCTCAACAAGCTAACGGTCGTCTATGTTGTAGACATCATCGTGGATTTCAGCACCTCAACCACATCACCGACGGCAGGAAGGCCGCTCGACAAAAAAAGACACCTTGTGATGCGGAGCTTGTGATGCAGTCCGATACCAAGAAATCTTAAGACCCGAGGGTCACAGCGGCTGCAGCAACAGATCTAACCCCAACACCACCACTAAATCATTGCTCAGCAACATCAATAAAACTGACTTTATGAGCCCATTAAGGGACAAAGACTTTAACACTCACAGCCAACAATAAGTTACTGCCAGCCAGTCTAGGACCAGCCACCCGTGTAGCTGAAGGGGACAGGATGAAGCAGAAGGAAACGGGGGCTGCCATCAGATCTGGGTCACTGTGAAAAAGGCGAGCCAACTACAAATTCCTTATGCTGGAAATCACAAGATGGGGATTTTGGATGAACCATTTGGTTTTGGTCATGTGCGAATTCAAGACCAGGGACGGGGTCTGTTGGTTTTACTTCATGGACAAACCTGCCCACATGTTTAGGTTTAAAGGTAGAGTCCGGAGTTTTTCCCCGTTTCTGTATGTAAACACTATTCAAACCGACAGTCCCTCCCATCAGGCTAATGGCCGCCTCGCTCCACAGCCTATTCAGCTTCAACCCTCTCCTTCAAAGCTTGGAAGCGGGTGAAAGCCAAACCAATATTAACCCAGGTTTTCCAACGTGCACGATCTAAAGCTCTTTTCACCACAGAGGACTTCCTTTTCTTCACTGTTCGAGTGACTGGTGTCTGCTCCAATCAGGAGCTTATCCCCACACAGCGTCGTGCTCTTAGATCTGTCATTGGTTGGAGATATATACAGAAATTCCCGCCCAGAAACGTTCCGACAACATCAAAACAAAGGTAAAAAGCAAATTACAGACAAAGCCAGAGGGAGTTACAAACAAACTCACCACCACATGAGAGTAGAGACCCAAAGCCGCCGATTCTGATTTCACTTGCACAAGTCTGGCGTTTATTTTCAGGGGGGAACCTCTGGACTCTACCTTTAAATAATAAGGTTCATACGAATTGTTTAAGTCTAAATACAGTGCAGAAGCTGCAAATGGAGTTGTTGCAATGAAGTATTGCTGTTACACAATTTGGACTCATTATTTCTCCACTGCATCTGTCACATCTTTAAAAAACATAGAAAGAGCTTATTCGATTAATCGATTGATTACAGGGGTAGATTAATCGACTATCAAAATCATCGCTAGCTCCAGCTCTAATTTTCATATTAATTTTATGACCAATTACAGCTGCAAAGTGTGGCAGTAGAATCTGCGGCTGCCGCCCGGACTCCACAAAAGTGTCCGGGCGTACTTCAACTAAAGGTAAACAAGGGACAGGGAGGGAAAGCTGGTAAAGTTAGCTTTTATAACAGCTTTGAATAAAAGAGATGAGAAACCTCAGTTTTGTATCAGATGATCTGGGGCATAAATTTGTCTCTGTCTCAGACAATTGTGTCAAACATGGTTCCTATCAAGGTTCTCCCTCATGTGCCAACGCAGACTGATGGGGAAGGTAGTTCTGATAACTAAACTCCAGATGGGTAGTTATAGGAACTGATCCTAGAACCTCTCTGTCTGAATGCACCTTTTGGGGGGGGCTGTCTGGAGAATCTGAACTATGCAGAATGATGAGCTGCTGTCTGATTCAACCGTTACTGAACAAAGACAGCATGAACAGGGACTTTAATACCCACTCTGACATTCACACAAGGCGCATTCAGACAGAGATTCGAAGAACGCAGTTCCTATAACTACACCTCCCGATTTTAGTTATAAAGACTACCCATCGCCTTCAGTGTGCGTTTGCACATGAGGGAGGACGTTGTTAGGGACCATTTGTGACGCAATCATTGCGACAGAGACAAATTTATGCCCCAGATGATCTGATACAAAACTGAGGTTTCTCATCTATTTTATTCTAAGCTATTATAAAAGCTAACTTACGACTTTTCCATCATCACGGTCATATGTATCATGTAACGGAACAGCCCCCCCGTTGGAAAGCTGCCCTAACGTCTTGTTTACCTTTCGCTGAAGTACGCCCGAACACTTTAGTGGACGGACCGGGGTTCGTTCACTAGAGTGGCGCAGATTGTACTGACACAATTTGCAGCTGTATTTGGCTTTTCGATCTCTTTTATTTAAAGCTATTATAAAGCTAGCTTACCAGCATTCCCTCCCTTTCCCTTGTTTTCCTTTTGTTGAAGTGCGTCCGGAACCTTAGTGGGCGGTTCGTCCTCTAAAGTGTCCGGGCGGCAGCCACAGATTCTACTGCTATACTTTGCAGCTGTGTTTGGTCATTAAATTAGTATAAGATAATTGCTTTTGGACATTTCCAAATAGTTATCAATGCAGGACGTGCACCACTGTGATGGATTTAATAATGAATTGGTACACTCCTATTGTAATAGTTCTTGTTGTTACTACGATCTCAGTAAACAGGTAAACAGCTGAGACTTTTTAAATATGGCGGGGCTGGAAGAAGCGGAGCTCACGCAAGGGGCGGGGCTTACCAGTTCTACCAATCACCAAACATCTACGTATTTCAGTTCCTATGGAACCATGAAAAGATCCTGCCTCGGAGTAGGAGCTAAAAAGGTTCTAGGAACTGAGGTCCGAGGTTCCTAGTTCCTATATGTCTGAATGCGCAAAAAACGGCCCGGTTCCCAAAAAGGTCTGAAAGCACCTATGGACTCATCAGTGCATAACAGATCATATTACACCTCCAAAACCCCAGAAAAGGGACTTGTGTTGTCATGGCACCTGTAAGATTTTTTTTGACAGACTTCCAGAATAAAACCATAATCTAGAGGCAAACTCCGCTGGAGAAAAGTGAAGCCCCAGAAGTAACTTTAATCATTGTAGTCCTCTATTCATCCACTAGGGGCTCCAAAACAGCAAATCTCCATAGACTCCCATAAAAAAGCCAACTTCACAGCAGAAATAACACGTTTACAGCTAAAATAAACATGTTTACAGCAGAAATAAAAATGTTTACAGCAAAAATAAACATGTTTACAGCAGAAATAAACATGTTTACAGCAGAAATAAACATTTTTGCAGCAGAAATAAACACGTTTACAGCAAAAATAAAAATGTTTACAGCAAAAATAAACACGTTTACAGCAAAAATAAAAATGTTTACAGCTAAAATAAACATGTTTACAGCAGAAATAAAAATGTTTACAGCAAAAATAAACATGTTTACAGCAGAAATAAACATTTTTACAGCAGAAATAAAAATGTTTACAGCAAAAATAAACATGTTTACAGCAGAAATAAACATGTTTACAGCAGAAATAAACATTTTTACAGCAGAAATAAAAATGTTTACAGCAGAAATAAACGTTTACAGCAAAAATAAACATGTTTACGGCAGAAATAAACATATTTTCTGCTCCTTCTTTTACTCAGGGCGCATTCAGAAAGCATAGTCCGCGAGTCTTGGTCCGTTTGGGGACTCGGTCCGGTTGGGGGCGAGGGGTGGTCTTCCGGATCGAGATCGCATTCATGTTTCACTATTGCCAAACGAGCCAAATGGGCCAAGAATGAGAATCTCAGGTGGCGCTGCTTTCGGATTCACGTAGGTGAGGACAAGACGCACGAACAAGAAGGTTCTCACAACTTCTGTTTCCTCCACAAAGGGACATTATTTCTGTACGAGGAGCTGGATTTGATTTCATCAGATCAAATATCAATTAAAGCTTTTACTTCCTCGTAGCTCCGCGTCTGACCACGAGCCATAAGTACTGCAGTCCCACACGTGTGTTTGCTGTCGTAGCGTTTACCCACGTTGTCCAACGTTTGACCCACAATGCCGGTGCAATTTGCAGTCCACTTCCTGTCTTTGGTTCACTTGAATCAGACCGAGACCTGCGTTTGCAGGCGGACCGAGTCCGGTTGTTTGTTCCGGATCAGAGTTTGTTAGTGCGTTCACACCTCCCCTAAACGAAGCGGACTTTCCGAGCAAACGGACTCTGATTCCAATCAGAAAAGCTTTGTGAACGCGCCTTCAGACTTAAATTTGTTTGACTTGAGGAGTTTAAACGTGCATGACGTTAACTCACCTGTGTTGCACTCTCACGTGTTTCCATTGTCCACTTATGAGTACAGTTACCACTTTATTCTAAATTTACTTTTTTCTTGTAAAATTACAACATTATTCTTGGAAAACAACAACTTTTTTTCTCAGAGTATTACGACTTTATTCTCGAAGTCTGTCAAAGATAATTTTCTTAATGTGACCCTAAAACTCTGTCATAGTATTCAGGCAAACATCCTTCTATAACACTGATGCTTAGTTCCAGCTGTGAATACTTTCCCTTCATCAGATTAAAACCAGGTTATGTGCAAAGGCACTTTTTTCTGCTGCTGTTACAGCTCGAGCATATGAGAGGTCAAAAATGTAGCATGGAGAATTAGAGCGGGGGGTGACTGGGCAGTGTTTTACTCTCAGGCAGTTATGACCCATTTTAAAGCTCCACTTTAGGATTTCGCTTCAGGTTTGGGTTAAATTGATCTAAAGTTAGATTCTGCTGCTTCAGTTCGACAAGTGTTGTTTCAGCTGTCATGGTTTCCTCAGCTTTGACTGTTTTACGCTCTCTAGGGAGAGAATCTCTACGTCATCTTTATCATATCTGTGGAGTGTTTTACGTCCCCCAGTCAGGTCTAAGGGAAAGACGGAGAAACAACTCTTTAAAATGTTAATACGGAGTCTTAGCTTTACGTTTTGTTTGATGTTAGCATGATTGAATAAAAACACTGAGAGGTACAAAGCTTCAGGGAGAGCCAAGACCAGACAAAATACCCCTAATCTATACACACTTAAAAACAGAGGCACCAGTTTGTATTTAAAAGGGTCCAAAGCTTGTTGCTGGGGGGGGTTCCTTTCTGAAAGACAATTCTGTACCTTCATGGTCCATTTTTGTACCTTATCAAGCTGTATGAGTTAATAAAGTACAATTAAACCAATTAAAGATGATGAATAAAAGTCAATAAAATAGAGATTATGACAACAATCAAAGATGCTAATAAGAAATGAATAATTATTATAGAAATATTAGGCCAAACACATATATAATTATACATATAATTATTACTATGATTATTATGAAAATCATAATAAAATAACTATAATTATACTACTGTTTAGAAATACTGCTATTTATAGTTATTGTACAAGCTACACACATTTTTCAATGCCGCAGGTACCCTTAGGGTTGGAATGGTACAAATGTGTACTTTATATTACTTTGGACCCTTTTTCATAGTATATAGGTACTTCTGGCCTCATAAAGACCAAAATTGTACTTTTGAGAGAACATTAGTAAAAAAAATGTACCTACAGGTACAGAAATGATCCTGTCTCATACCTCTATGTTTGACACAAACATTTTTTGACAAAAAAAAGATTAAACTTAAAACTGAACTCCCAAACTTCAACAAAAACACAAGAGAAAGTCAGAATTCTCACTTTTTTCCAGCAATTAAAAAAAAAAAAAAATCCCAGAAATTTTCTTTTTTAAAATGTTCTGGGGGGGGGGGGAGTCAGAATTCGAACTTTTCCGGAAATTGAAAAAAAATTTCCTGAATTTTTTTAAATATAATTTTCTGGAAAAAAGTCATAATTCTGAGATTTAAGTCATAATTCTGACTTTTTTCTCAGAATTTTATTTTATTTTTTTCAGTGGCCCTAATCCTCTTCCATAGATTAATTAATTACGAAGCATCTGATTAAATAGATTACTTTTTAAAAAATCAAGTCCCACCCCTAATAAACATAAAAATAAATAAATTTAGACAGTCATGGATAGTTCAAGCGTTGATGCTCTTTGTTCCTCTTATCTTTTGCACACCGAGTTCCCATCGTGATGAAGAGAATCGGCCCTGGAGGACCCCGACCCCTCCCCTCAGACTATCTCTGCAGATCAGAAAGAAAACAGAGAAGCAAGAAAAAAAAGGCAGATGTGATGCAAATAATTTTGTGTCCTTCTCATGCTGCTGCGTCACCGTCAACGTGACATTTCCCAGCACTAATAGACGGCGTCCTCCCTGTCGTGGCGTGTGCTACGGCCCCGGCTGTGTTCGTGGCTCTGTTCACGGTGAGAACACATTATTAGTCGTGCAGACTTGCACTGTAAAAGCTAATTGCCTCTGGCACCAGGCGGGCTTCCCCCCTAATGAACCATGTGCCTGAGGTTAACTCGATTTAACCAGGAGTTCCTGCAGGTCAGAGAGTTTCACTCCAAACAGAGAGAGGGAAAAGACATTCCTGGGAATTCGTGAACATGATTCATGTTTGAACAATCAGTCACATAAAGCTGTAAAACAGGATGTGTTTGAGCTTTACAGCTTTGGATGTCCACACAAATGCCTTTTCCTTTCCCTCATACTCCCACATTTTCACTCCTACAGGATTTAACAAAGACGAAAGCTTGACTCGAACCCTGTTTTTCCAGGTCCTGAAACACTGATTTTACCTGCATCAGTCTGAAAATTACTCTATAGTGTAGAACGTGCTTTTCTGATACGGACTGATTCAATAAGATGTGGCCAATAGAATCAGACTTATCTCACGTTTCTGTGAGTTGCTTCATCTTAACATTGAAGCTACTGATCCAAACTTTTTGTACCAAAACAAACATGTTTAATTTCCAGAGAATTTCCCTCTAGCACCAACAAATCGAACATTTTCGTCCTGGGGTTTAAAGCATTTCTGATACTGTGATTCTGACATGGAAGCACTTTTCTGGACGTGAGCGTTGAAGCAGACGTGATCGTCGTGCATTTCCTCATGCTTCGGCTGTTTAGATTTCAGGAGCATCATATCTGTGCTGCTAAATGTTCCCGTTCTCCTGGTAAAGACGTTAACATCGTCTGCTGACTCTGTTCTGGCTGGTCGCAGCTCTGTGGAGGAATCCAGGCGGTCATATGCAGAAATAATCATGTCATCACGAGTTCAATTAAATCTGTGGGGAAAAGTCCTTCAGTTACATATTTTCTTGTGGTTTACAATCTGCATTTTTTAACCCGTCGGTACCGGACGTCCCGAGAGCGAGACGTGACGAATAAATCTGTTTTTACTCCACCTGCCTCCACGTTACACACCTGAGATGTGAATTATGTCTACCAGTGGTTTTCAAACTGGGGGTCGGGACCCCCATGTGGGTCGCCAGGTCATTGTGAAAAATAGAAATAAAATAGTAAAGGTTATATTTATCAAATAAATGTGGTATTGTTGGAGCTATCAGTATTAACACATCATTGCAAAGAGATTAATCTGTAAAACTGACTCATTCGTTACTTAATTATTGCATAAATAACTAAGTTATTACTTATACCATGTTAAAGGAACAGTTCACCCACAGAATGATGTAACTCTATTTTCCACTTCCCCTCATGGTGAGCAAGACTCTGCAGCACTTTTTTATGATCTCAAATGCAGCCGGTGATCAGGAAGGCTTCTCGTTTCCCCCCAACTTTCATATAATGGAGTTCACCGGGACCCGAGCCAAAAAGGTCCATAAAAGTCCACAAAAACTTGTCAGTATTCCTCCATACTGCTCGTCCAATGTAATCCAAGTGTCCTGAGTGGGTAGCGTCCAGAATTTACTCCAAACTACGGCCTTTAGTATATTTTTAGAGCCTAAACAGTTCTACATCTCCTGCAAGCACGCCGATGCAAGTTCACGAAACTACGGAAGCCCCGGCAGAAGAGATCGCACGTTCTCTTTTTCTTTTTTTCTTTGTTTTAAAGACACACAACGTAACTTTTAGACATTAAAAATCTGTGTTTCTGACTCGTTTTGATGTCACACCAACATTCATTATGCGCATTTTCGAGCCGTCGGTGCCCAGAGGCGTCCCGGGGCTCAGAAACAGCACTATGTAAGATTCCCATCCGGGACGCGACTGTGACGTTGCAGCCAACTATTGGTTGCAGCACCGCGTCACTCACTAGCAACCGGATGTAAACCAGGGATCAACATCGCGGGTGTTTTGAATGCGCATCATGTCGAATTCGGTAAATAAACGCAAGAAACAACACCGGAGGAAGAGAGGAAAAGAAACAGAGGAAGGGACAGAACAAGAGTCAAGATAAGACTGTCTTTTACTGGCTGGAGTGAGCTTACAGTACAGGTACGAACAAGATGGATGCTAGTTTAGCTGCCGATAGGGGGCGCGTCACTTAGAAAACTGCTGAAAGTTCCGTTGTGTGTCTTTAAATCAATGTCCAACCCCTCTTTGACCGTCTTGTGTTTGTCCCGGTTTGTCTGCAGCTCTGTCGGGTACAAGCGATGCAGACTCTTCATCACTGCAGACGCCGCACCGATCCGTCTGTCCATCTCCTACTCCATCCTTCCCTCACTCCTGAACAAGACCCCGAGATACTAGAACTCCTCCACCTGGGGCAGGACCTCCCCCCGACCCGGAGAGGACACTCCCCCCTTTTCCGGGTGAGGACTGTGGTCTCGGATCTGGAGGTGCTGATTTTCATCCCGGCTGCTTCACACGCAGCTGCAAATTGCTCCAGTGAGAGCTGGAGATCACGGCCTGATGACGCCAACAGAACCACATCATCTGCAAAAGCAGAGACCCGATCCTGAGGCCACCAAACCGGATCCCCTCAACACCTCGGCTGGTCTGGAGATCCTGTCCATAAAGGTTCGGAACAGGATCAGTGACAAAGACCAGCCTTGGTGGAGTCCAACCCTCACCAGGAATGGATCCGACCTACAGCCGGAAATGTGGACCAAGCTCTGGTACCGATCATACAGGGTCCGGACAGCTCGAACAAGGGGGTCCAGTACTCCATACTCCCTGAATCCCTGGGGGACACGGTCCAACGCCTTCACTAAGTCCACAAAGAAATGTAGACCAGTTGGGGCAAACTCCTATCACCCCTCCAGGACCCAGAAGAGGGTGTAGAGCTGATCCGCTGGTCCATGAAAACCACACTGCTCCTCCTCAATCCGAGGTTTGACTATCCGACGGACTGTCCTCTCCAGGAC
The DNA here is from genome assembly GCA_023101725.1 of Atherinomorus stipes. Taxonomy (NCBI): domain Eukaryota; kingdom Metazoa; phylum Chordata; class Actinopteri; order Atheriniformes; family Atherinidae; genus Atherinomorus; species Atherinomorus stipes. Next base: position 13,072 of record JALJCO010009324.1, on the reverse strand, counting down.
CCCCGAATAGACCTCACAGGGGAGGAGGAGGAGTGGGACCCCCCTGAAGTTGGAGCGCACCCTCCGATCCCCCTCTCAGACCAACAACCACACCACGTTCATTCACTTACATCCCTGTTCTTCCTCATTCTGATGCTCAGTTTGAACCTCAGCAAGTTTTCCCCACGTCTACGTGACGCGATGTGATTGGCTGATCAGACTGAACGGGGGTTCGGCGCTATGCCTGCTCTGATCGTGGGGTTGTTGCCATGGTGACTGCCCTTGTCTGGGCCCTGCACTGCACCCCTGTGGTTGTGGTGTGGACCCAGTCAGCTGGATCTGGGTGGTTACCATGGTGATGAGCTCTGTGGTCCAGGGGTGGGGTGTGTGCCTGTGTATAGGAGAGAGTACGGCTTGATGTGTGTGTGCTTGTTCTTTGGTGAACTTGGATGCGATTGCTTTTATTTTGTAAAGCACTTTGTGCTGTTCTGCATCAAAAGTGCGTTTTAAATAAAGTTTGATCTGATTTGATTGGATTAAGTGTGTTTGTTTACTCATATGTTGCTTAAACTGAAGTCTTGCACATCCTCTAAGCAGCTCTCATGACTCATTTTCAGGATATTATCATTCTCAACAGGCGCTGGCTTATTCCCTGCTCAAAAACTACAAAATAATTTGATAATTTTTAGTGCACACACACACTACTCAAAGATCTTGTTAAATTTTCCTTTTTCAAATGACATTTGAAGAAATCCTATAACTGCTGATTTAATATTTTTCTTGGCAACAAGCGGACAATGTGACTTTCCAGATGAATAAGACTCATTTCTTTACCTTGATTTGCCAGTTCTGTGCCTGTTGCACAATCAAAGCTGTTGCACCTCCATAGGACCACTTTACTCTTTCCTGGGATTACTTTACTTGTTCCTAGGAATACTTTACTCATTCCTGAGATAACTTCACTCTTTCCTTGGATTACTTTACTTGTTCCTAGGACAACTTTACTTCCTTCTATGATTACTTTACTCATTCCTAGGATTACTCTATTACTTCCTAGGATTACTTTACTCCTTCCTAGGAGTACTTTACTCATTCCTAGGAGTACTTTACTCATTCCTAGGATTACTTCACTCATTCCTAGGATTACTTTACTCCTTCCTAGGAGTACTTTACTCATTCCTAGGATAACTTTACTCCTTCCTAGGAGTACTTTACTCATTCCTAGGATAACTTTACTCCTTCCTAGGAGTACTTTACTCATTCCTATGATTACTTTATTCATTCCTAGGAGTACTTTACTCATTCCTATGATTACTTTACTCATTCCTATGAGTACTTTACTCATTCCTAGGATTACTTCACTCATTCCTAGGATTACTTTACTCCTTCCTAGGAGTACTTTACTCATTCCTAGGATAACTTTACTCCTTCCTAGGAGTACTTTACTCATTCCTATGATTACTTTATTCATTCCTAGGAGTACTTTACTCATTCCTAGGATTACTTAACTCGTTCCTAGGATTATTTTACTCCTTCTAGGAGTACCTTTCTCATTCCTAGGATAACTTTACTCCTTCCTAGGAGTACTTTACTCATTCCTAGGATAACTTTACTCCTTCCTTGGATTACTTTACTCATGATAACTTTCCTCATTCTTAGGATTACTTTACTCATTCCTAGGATTACTTCCCTTGGTCCTAGGATTACTTTACTCCTGGTAGATTAAGTGGGCAGTTATTCTTTGGTATTCACAGGTGGGATGGATCAGATAGAATTTTTTTTAGTACTTTTTCCGGGTTTTGCATGTGGAAACACTAAAAAATGTGACCTGTCCTACAGTGAGCCGGATGTTAGGTGGAAACAGTCCTGAAGGAGTTCATCCACCAGTTTTCATGCAGGTATAATAAAACCAATGGACACACACTCTGTTTTGTGTGATCCTACTCTTCTACAACCATCTTCCGCCTGGCACACGGTAAAACAAAATTCATCACAGCCCAACGCTCACGGTGCCTCCAATAACTCATCACCAATAAGCCAGATCCGATCAGACTGTCAGCAGTTCCACGTTGTTCAGTAACAAATCTGTTAAATGAAAATGATGCTACATTGCTGTTTCTGCTTTGATCCGGTATAATGGCTGTGATTGTTCAAATAAGTTAACAAATGAAGAGTTAGGCATTATATTTCTGAGCATTTATGAGGAGAAATAAGACGTAAAAAGAGCCGAACACAAACCACCTGAAAAAGCAAATGCCTAAAAAATCACGAACCCTGTGAAGCATTTGATATTGAAGCATGTAGTGAATGTGTTTAATTCCTCCTCCAGCACAGCTGCTCACTGAACCATGATAATAAGGTAATAACCGTAATTACATTCCATTGTTTAAATGGAGGGATGTAGATTAGATGTGTCTCTGGGGGTTAAGCGGGCTCGTTTTCTTTTTAAAAACAAGTGTTTCAGCTAATGGGTCCCTGGAAAGATTGCCATGTTAAAATCTGATAAACTAAGGCCTCTATTTCCATCAAGCAGCACACATGGAGCTCATAGACAGGCACTCATTTTAGCTTTTAATTCAATTCACCACCCTTTGAATTCATGTCAGGGTTGTTATAAAGGTCAAAGCAGCGATGTAAAAATGGGATCCAGCAGCAGAAAAGAAGCTCTGTTTGAAACCTCGACATGGTGACAGACAACAAAACAGTGCGGACTCCCCTTCACATGAGGGGTTTTCTCCGCAGAATGGTGAAAAGAAGGGACAGATAAAGGATCTGGTGACTGTGGAGAACATTGGAGTCCAGTGAAGTTATAATCATGTTCCAAAAAGCAGGTGGTGATGATGTCATCTTTGTGACATGGTTCATTATCCTGCTGGAAGCAGCATCAGAGGATGCTCCACTGTGGTCATAACGGGATGGACATGGTCAGGAAGGCTGTGGTGGTTAAACCATGAGCAGGTGGACCTGATACTCGGAGTTTAAAATCCTGTCAAACAATAAATAAGTCATTTTATGTCTGTTTTAACACTTAAAACTTCTCTAAATCACCTCTAAATCAAACTCCATCTCTTCTACAATCAGCAGTGGCTCAGGAAATTGGTGTGTAACTCTGTGGGGTAAATTTAGGAATGAGTATATCGACACCCTGCAGTCGATACTGTGATACCAGCTGGACAAAGTATTGGATTCAGTACTTTTGTGAATGGAGATACCACTGTACAGATACAAAACATGCAACTTGCTTTTCACTTCAGAGAGTTTTAGGCAAAGAAATAATGTGAAAGGAGCCAGATTCTAGCTTCTGTATCACATGATGGTGGTAGCCTATCAGATTCTAGCTTCTGTATCTCATGATGGTGGTAGCCTATCAGATTCTAGCTTCTGTGTCACATGATGGTGGTAGCCTATCAGATTCTAGCTTCTGTACCACATGATGGTGGTAGCCTATCAGATTCTAGCTTCTGTACCACATGATGGTGGTAGCCTATCAGATTCTAGCTTCTGTATCACATGATGGTGGTAGCCTATCAGATTCTAGCTTCTGTATCTCATGATGGTGGTAGCCTATCAGATTCTAGCTTCTATGTCACATGATGGTGGTAGCCTATCAGATTCTAGCTTCTGTATCACATGATGGTGGTAGCCTATCAGATTCTAGCTTCTGTGTCACATGATGGTGGTAGCCTATCAGATTCTAGCTTCTGTACCACATGATGGTGGTAGCCTATCAGATTCTAGCTTCTGTATCACATGATGGTGGTAGCCTATCAGATTCTAGCTTCTGTATCACATGATGGTGGTAACCTATCAGATTCTAGCTTCTGTATCACATGATGGTGGTAGCCTATCAGATTCTAGCTTCTGTGTCACATGATGGTGGTAGCCTATCAGATTCTAGCTTCTGTGTCACATGATGGTGGTAGCCTATCAGATTCTAGCTTCTGTGTCACATGATGGTGGTAGCCTATCAGAGTCTAGCTTCTGTGTCACATGATGGTGGTAGCCTATCAGATTCTAGCTTCTGTGTCACATGATGGTGGTAGCCTATCAGATTCTAGCTTCTGTATCACATGATGGTGGTAGCCTATCAGATTCTAGCTTCTGTATCACATGATGGTGGTAGCCTATCAGATTCTAGCTTCTGTATCACATGATGGTGGTAGCCTATCAGATTCTAGCTTCTGTGTCTCATGATGGTGGTAGCCTATCAGATTCTAGCTTCTGTGTCTCATGATGGTAGTAGCCTATCAGATGTCATGATGCTGCTGCGACTGTTAGTGATGATGATGATATTTTGGTATTTTTTCAGTACTTTAATGCAGGTTATTACACATCATGTTTTGGTAAATTTATAATATTATTAAATTTTATATTCGAACATTTTCCACTGAGTAATTTTAGATAATCATAACCAGTACTTAAGTTATTTGAAAATTGAAAGTAGTTTTTAATCTTATTTTTGTTTAAAGGTGCAGTGTATAAGAATTACTGACATCTAGTGGTAAAGATGGGTCTGGATCTGGGAACTTTCGCCAAATTCATCACATCCAGTCAGCCAAGAAGAGCCAGTTTTATAAGGATAGAAGTAAATAGTAGCAGAAATAACTGGAAATGAGGAGAAAGTGGAAACATGGAAATAGTTTCTGTTGTGTTTGTTTCAATGCCTGAAAGCCAAGATGGAGGGATGATATGCAGATGAGGAAAAGCTTCACTGTTGATCTGGTGGTGTTCTGGTGGTAATAAATTCTGGTTCTGGTTGTTTTTTATGAGTTTGTGCGGTGTACATTTACAGAACACAAACCTCTTCATACCTGCATTTTTACTCAGCCCTAAAACCAGTTTAAACCAGCCAGAAACTGGCCCCATGTTGCCCTCAACTCCGTGTGCGGCCCAGCGGCCTATGCTTTTATCGTACCACGCATTGATCCATAAATCCTTCCGTTTTAAATGTCTACTGCATCGTGTCTGCTCTCCATACATCTGCAGATCCAGCCATCCGTTTAAACGATGTGCATCAGATCATCCATCCGCCACTTTCCACTCAGATAATCCATCCACTGTGGCCTTGACCCGACTTACACTCCCCATGCATCTATTCATAGTCCTGCAGGTCACCTCTGTCTGCTCAGAGTCACAAAATGCAGCAGTAACGCGTTTAGATTTGGCCGCTTGGCAATCTGGAAGCACAAATACTGTTTAGTTATGTGTAAAGAAAACATACATTCATGACAGATATCGTAGAAAACGTCATCCATTACCCAGACCTAGAATGAAAATATAAAAGTCTATCTAATCAGATTTCCCACCAATGGGTGCAGGTCAGGCTCTGGGTGAGTGGATGAGTAATGGGAACCAGTCAGGAGCTATTTCAGGCCGGTTCTAGCTGTTTCAGAAAAGGCTCCTCATTTCATCCAGCTGGACTGTTGATGAAAACAATGGTGGAGGTCTGGGGCTGCAGTCTGGAGGCCGAAGGCCTGAAAGTGTTTGTAAATATCACAAAGGCTTCCTGAAGAACGGGCTGATGTGCAGCGGCAGCTAACGGCTAACGGTTTTCCAGCTAGTTTAGTCCCAGATCAGACAGAGGAAATGTTGGACGTCCACAAGCTGGCAGGAAGAGAAATGTTATAGAGTCAGACAGATATTCACAAAAAGACATATCAGACTAATACATACATATATACAGTACTTTATATATATATATATTATACAGTGTGTGGGGGGGTTTGTGTAATATAGTGAAATGACACAGGGAATAAGTATTGAATACTTACTGAAATTTATTTACTACTTCGTGTAAAACCCTTTGTTGGTGGTTCCAGCCTCCAGACGCCTCCTGCATGGAGAAACCAGTGGAATACGTTGCTCAGGTGTGATTTTGGTCCATTCTTCCACACATTCTTCTTTCTGCCAGTACCACATGCTGAAAAACAGCCCCCACCATGATGCTCCCACCTCCAAACTTCACTGTTGCTATGGTGTTTTTGGTGCCGTTTCTTCTCTAAACATGTTGTGTCTTATGACATCTGCAGAGTTCAGTTCTGGTCTCATCTGACCAGACTATGTTTCCCAGAATGCCATGGGTTTGTCCAGATGTTGTGCTGCAAACTTCAAACCAGCATCAACCTGCTTCTTCTTCAGAAATGGAGTCTTGCGTGGTGTGCGTGCATGAAGGCCATGGCGGCTGAGTGCATTCCTTCTTGTTTTCTCTGAAACAACTGTAGCTGCTGGTTCCAGGTCTTTCTGAAGCTCTCCACGAGTGGTCCTGGCCTGTTGGAGAACCTTTAAAGGTGCCATGACATAAAATTGGACTTTTCTGGGGTTTTTGGGGTGTAATCTGATCTGTTGTGCACCGATGAGGTCATGTGAATGTCAGAGTGAGAATCAAAGTTCCTGTTTATGGTCTGTCAGCTTTGTTTCTCTGTTCAGAAACAGTTGAATCAGACAGCAGCTTATCATTCTACGTAGTTTATTTGCTCCAATAAGAGCAAACTATCAAGCAAACAGCCCCCCCTCCTCCTAACAGTCTATGCACCCACCCATCACTCCTGTAAATATTCATATATAAAAAATTGTGAAAACCTTGTAAATTTTTTTCGAGGTTGGGAGGAAAAGAGGCAGATCATGAGATTTATCTTCTTACCATGTTTCATTCGCTTTTCTTTTCTCCTTATCTTGATCATATTGTAACTTTATGAATGAAAGAAATATCTTTTTAAAGCTATGAGAGTTAAACCAGTTTTTAAGGTAAAATCCATCCAGACAATCACAGCTTAACTTTTTTAATCCCTTTTTTTGTTTGTTCTGCAATTAAAGGAAACTTTTTCTCTTTTTAATCAGCCACTTTCGCTCACTATTTTCCTCTCATCCTGCATTTCTTTGATGAATCAGCCATGGTCAGCATTCAGAACAGCTGGAGGGTTGATGTCCAGTTGTTGCTTTTTAAGATTTGCTAATCATTTATTCGCATTTTACACAGCATTCCAACTTTTGCCGATCTGTTGCGCTCAGATCAGAATTTTCTCGGATAGTTTTCTCAATTGGCCCAAAGCGTGTTTGTCTCACTTCCCCAGTTATTTAGATAATTTTGTGTGGATCCACAAACCAAAGGTTGATGTACAACCCGCACCCTCCCACCCGTCCTCAGCTTATCAAAGACAGTTTCTTATCTTGATGTATGAATTTATTTTGGGATGATGTTGGTGATGTTTTTCTTTTCCCAGCCAGAGGTGTCAGGATTAATCACAGCAGATGCCAGAGAAACAGGTAAAAAGTTCATCCAATCCATCTAGAAACACGTCAAAGTGGGAAGATGATGACGGAAATTAGACGGAAACATACTAAACACTGAATGAATCAACGAATGCTAAAATTATAAGGAAAATGTTCTTGTTGAGGTGAAATGATGGATTCTCACCACTGTGTCTGAGGAACCAATCACACGGCAGCATCTAGTCACGTAGACGTGCTGAAGTTCAAACTGAGCATCAGAATGAGGAAGAAATGAGATTTAATGATTGTTGGTCTGAGTAATTTCCCACCAGACGGAGCAGAAGACCAGACCGGTTCCACTGCTGTCAGCGAAGAACGGGAGATTCTCATCACGATGAGGTGGAACGAGAGATTCTCATCACGATGTGGTGGAACGGGAGATTCTCATCACGATGAGGTGGAACGGGAGATTCTCATCACGATGAGGTAGAACGGGAGATTCTCATCACGATGTGGTGGAACGGGAGATTCTCATCACGATGTGGTGGAACGGGAGATTCTCATCACGATGAGGTGGAACAGGAGATTCTCATCACGATGAGGTGGAACGAGAGATTCTCATCACGATGAGGTGGAACGGGAGATTCTCATCACGATGAGGTGGAACAGGGAGATTCTCATCACGATGAGGTGGAACGAGAGATTCTCATCACGATGTGGTGGAACGGAAGATTCTCATCATGATGAGGTGGAACGGGAGATTCTCATCATGATGAGGTGGAACAGGAGATTCTCATCACGATGAGGTGGAACGAGAGATTCTCATCACGATGAGGTGGAACGGGAGATTCTCATCACGATGAGGTGGAACAGGAGATTCTCATCACGATGAGGTGGAACGAGAGATTCTCATCACGATGTGGTGGAACGGGAGATTCTCATCATGATGAGGTGGAACGGGAGATTCTCATCATGATGAGGTGGAACAGAGATTCTCATCACGATGAGGTGGAACGAGAGATTCTCATCACGATGTGGTGGAACGGGAGATTCTCATCACGATGAGGTGGAACGGGAGATTCTCATCATGATGAAGTGGAACGGGAGATTCTCATTATGATGAGGTGGAACGGGAGATTCTCATCATGATGAGGTGGAACGGGAGATTCTCATTATGATGAGGTGGAACCAGAGATTCTCATAACAATGAGGTGAAACGGGAAATTCTCATCACGATGAGGTGGAACGGGAGATACTCATCATGATGAGGTGGAACGGAAGATTCTCATCACGATGAGGTGGAACCAGAGATTCTCATCACGATGAGGTGGAACGGGAGGTTCTCATTATAATGAGGTGGAACTGGAGATTCTCATGATGAGGTGGAACAGGAGGTTCTCATCACGATGAGGTGGAATAGGAGATTCTCATCACGATGAGGTGGAACGAGAGATTCTCATCACGATGAGGTGGAACGGAAGATTCTCATCACGATGAGGTGGAACTGGAGATTCTCATCACGATGAGGTGGAACCGGAGATTCTCATCACGATAAGGTGGAACCGGAGATTCTCATCACGATGAGGTGGAACGGGAGATTCTCATCATGATGAGGTGGAGCAGGGAGATTCTCATCACGATGAGGTGGAATGGATGATTCTCATCACGAAGAGGTGGAACCGGAGATTTTCATAACGATGAGGTGGAACTGGAGATTCTCATCACGATGAGGTGGAACAGGAGATTCTCATCACGATGAGGTGGAACGGGAGATTCTCATCAGGATGAGGTGAAACGGTAGATTCTCATCACGATGAGGTGGAACGGCAGATTCTCATCATGATGAGGTGGAACGGGGAGATTCTCATCATGATGAGGTGGAACGAGAGATTCTCATCACGATGAGGTGGAACGGAAGATTCTCATCACGATGAGGTGGAACGAGAGATTCTCATCACGATGAGGTGGAACGGAAGATTCTCATTACGATGAGGTGGAACGGGAGATTCTCATCACGATGAGGTGGAACGGGAGATGCGCATCATGATGAGGTGGAACGAGAGATTCTCATCACGATGAGGTGGAACGAGAGATTCTCATCACGATGAGGTGGAACGGAAGATTCTCATCACGATGAGGTGGAACGAGAGATTCTCATCACGATGAGGTGGAATGAGAGATTCTCATCACGATGAGGTGGAACGGGAGATTCTCATCACGATGTGGTGGAACAGGAGATTCTCATTACGATGAGGTGGAACGGGAGATTCTCATCATGATGAGGTGGAACAGCAAATATAACTGAAAACAGCCGAGTCGATAGCTTATTAGCTTAGTAGCTTGCTAGTTGGAACCATGTTTCTAAAAGTGAAAATTCCCACACCTCCAACTTCTTCTGCGGTCGAGTTTGATGGACATATAATCATTCAATCAATAAGTACGGCCACTACAATTTCATTGGATGGGGTTTTCAGTCCTGTTCGTTCCACAGATAATTATTCTTTAAAATATTTGTGTCAGAACATTAAATTAATTGGGAGCAATCGCAGTGTGAAGACGACTTCGTAATATCATAAAAAATGCTTCTGGAAAACATCATCCACCCTGCCTTTGAATGTCTCCAGCAGCCTGTGAAGTTCTGGACAATGACTCAATGATTAGAGTCAGGTGTGTTGGAGCAGGGACACGTGGAAAACCTGCAGGACCGGCGCTGGACATCCCAGTGCAAACGAACTGAGATCACATCCCTTCATATTTATGAGCTGATGCTTTGAACACCTTCTAACTAGTCCCATAAAGCTGCTTTAGAGAGAAAACGAAGGCGAGACTGCAGCTTAGAAGCAGATTTTAGACAACGAACCTGTTTATTGACGTGCTGAGGTTCTTCTTCCAAACAAAAACAGACAAACTTTCAGTTCATGCCAAACTCATCAGCAACTGCAACACTTTCCTTGTTCCTCACACAAAGACGTGGTTAGTTAAACCCCTCACAGCTCTCCGTTAGCGTAGTCCTGCACGGTGGGCGTGAAGCCCCGGTACTGTCCGTCCGGGCTCGGATACTCCGCCCTGATTCTCCACACGCAGCAGCTGGGGATGACGGGATGAGCGTCGCCGGCCGGAGGCCCGAACCTCCAGCTGATGTACTGTCCGTAGGCGCAGTGACGCAGGGCGGTGGTCCGAGCCCCGCCGGCTGCGGGGGACAGGGGGTCCTGGTACAGGAGGACGGCCTCCAGCAGGGATCGACGCAGCACCAGCTGCTCGAACAGAGGGGACGAGGTGATGCAGGCACCCTCGCTCCACCTGCAGCACAGCTGCTCCGGAGGAGGAGACGAGGAGGCGCAGCAGGCGCACTTACACCAGGCTGGACGGCTGGGATTAGGCTCTGGTTTACGGTCCTGGGGGGGCTGGACGTCATGATGGGCTCCATCATCCGGCTGTAGGAGACAGAGAACGGCTCTCTGGTGGGACGCATCCTCCTAAAGTACAGAAACAACTTCAGTAAAGAGCTCCGGCACCAGAACCAGAACCTAGAACACACGTAAACCCAAACATGGCAACATGGACCACGAAGAAGGCTCGTCCAACATCCATGGTGCTTAATCTACGGATACTTTCACTTTCCGTCATTTCAGACTTAATCTGACAACTGAAGATGAACTGGAACATGATGTCTAGATGCTGACTGGGATTAAAGGTTCTGATGCTGACTGGGATTAAAGGTTCTGATGCTGACTGGGATTAAAGGTGCTGATGCTGACTGGGATTAAAGGTGCTGATGCTGACTGGGATTAAAGGTTCTGATGCTGACTGGGATTAAAGGTGCTGATGCTGACTGGGATTAAAGGTGCTGATGCTGACTGGGATTAAAGGTTCTGATGCTGACTGGGATTAAAGGTTCTGGATGCTGACTGGGATTAAAGGTGCTGATGCTGACTGGGATTAAAGGTTCTGATGCTGACTGGGATTAAAGGTTCTGATGCTGACTGGGATTAAAGGTTCTGGATGCTGACTGGGATTAAAGGTGCTGATGCTGACTGGGATTAAAGGTTCTGATGCTGACTGGGATTAAAGGTTCTGGATGCTGACTGGGATTAAAGGTGCTGATGCTGACTGGGATTAAAGGTTCTGATGCTGACTGAGATTAAAGGTTCTAGATGCTGACTGGGATTAAAGGTGCTGATGCTGACTGAGATTAAAGGTTCTAGATGCTGACAGGGATTAAAGGTTCTAGATGCTGATTTGGATTAAAGGTGCTGATGCTGACTGGGATTAAAGGTTCTAGATGCTGACTGGGATTAAAGGTTCTGGATGCTGACTGGGATTAAAGGTGCTGATGCTGACTGAGATTAAAGGTTCTAGATGCTGACTGGGATTAACCCTCTAGGCGCCAAAGTCGCAATATTGCGACAGGAAACATTACTGAATATAACAGACCTTATCTTTAAATCTATAGCTTTGTACTGTTACTACTTGGTTTTACTACATCGCCGAGACATACAGCGTCAGCTCTGACGCCATTTTTGTGTGTTTATATGAAAAAAATCAGAGAAATAAAGGTTTGAAATCCGACACCCGGCTGTATGCGCGCGAAGCTGCAGGAGCGTGGGAGAGAGAAAGAAAAGGCGAAAGCAGCAGCGTGTTGGAAAGAGTTAGAGACAGATCGCGACTTTTAGAATAAAAAACTAAACTCCCAGAGGCCTTTACAGTGCAGACGAGGTGCTGCACTGATCTTTGCTAATCAGGATTAGAAGGGGACGATCAGGCCTTGTCAGAGACGAGTGACTGACGTCGCAGCGCGCGCTGCCGCACTCGCGCCGCACAAACTAAGCACACTGATGACGGTGAAAGTTTTCTCTGCCGCGGTGATGGGAGAAAGAAAGAGGGACGTGTGGGCAGAAGACAGGATAATCAAAATAGGAGTTATTGCTGACGGCTGGGAATGTTTGAGAGTTTAGGAAGTTTTCCACGAATGGATCAAAGACACTGACGAGCCTGTGTGGGATATCGCGGACACGAGGATCTCACATATGCTCGTGCATGTGATTTTCTGTCTCTGTTTTCCGATGAGGATTTCTGGAACCTCATCACAAATGAAAGATGTGCTCACCAGTACCTACACACACACTAACTCCAGCCAAACCCCAGATTTCATGGCTGGTATGATGGTATGAGGAGTCAGCCAGGTTATGACAAATTATAAATCTATAATAACAAAAAAAAAGGGGGGGGACTATAAAAAATATCATTTTACCTGTTGATATATAAATTATATTAGCAAATGTACTCCTGTCAGATTTCTGTTCATTTATTCTGAGGATGAGAGGATGAAAAAGGATCAGTGAAAAAATGAAAAAAAAATCCACTGTGTAAATATGTTCGGAATTCTGTTTTACTGAGTTTTACCTGCTGATATACAAATTATATTAGCAAAGTTACTCCAATCAAACCCCTGTTTCATTATTTAGAGCATGAGATGACAGTATGATTTTTTTTCCTGTGTATATGTTCAAAAATCTGTTTTTTTTTACTGAAAGCTACACAATCCAATATGGCCGTTACCTGATGACATCACAATATGCAAATTACATGAGTAAATTTACTTCCATCACAAACTTTAGGTCATGATGAATATTTTTCTCATTTACATTATGGATCTATCTCTCACCACCTCCAAGCTGCAGCATTTTGAAATCTTAAAGTCCAAATGGAATATTTTCCTAAATAAACTCTGGCGCCTAGAGGGTTAAAGGTGCTGATGCTGACTGAGATTAAAGGTTCTAGATGCTGACAGGGATTAAAGGTTCTAGATGCTGATTTGGATTAAAGGTGCTGATGCTGACTGGGATTAAAGGTTCTAGATGCTGACTGGGATTAAAGGTTGTGG
>JALJCO010009323.1:0-15234 GCA_023101725.1 Atherinomorus stipes | reverse complement strand
AGTCCAGTTCTGAGGTCTTTACTTCTGCTGTAAAATACGGTTGGACTGAACAAAAAATGGGAAAGTGGATGATTCATCATGTAGATTTTATCTTTCTATCAAAGCTTTTCCATAAATATGAATATAAAGCAAAGTGAATATCATGTGCTGTTACAGATGTTACAGATGTTACAGATGTGTCAGATAGTAGATGTTACAGATGTGTCAGATAGTAGATGTTACAGATGTGTCAGATAGCAGATGTTACAGATGTGTCAGATAGTAGATGTTACAGATGTGTCAGATAGTAGATGTTACAGATGTTACAGATGTGTCAGATAGTAGATGTTACAGATGTGACAGATGTGACAGATGTGTCAGATAGTAGATGTTACAGATGTTACAGATGTGACAGATGTGTCAAATAGTAGATGTTACAGATGTGTCAGATAGTAGATGTTAAGATGTTACAGATGTTACAGATGTGTCAGATAGTAGATGTTACAGATGTGTCAGAGAGTAGATGTTACAGATGTTACAGATGTGTCAGATAGTAGATGTTACAGATGTGACAGATGTGTCAGATAGTAGATGTTACAGATGTTACAGATGTGACAGATGTGTCAGATAGTAGATGTTACAGATGTGACAGATGGTAGATGTCACAGATGTTGGAGATGTTACAGATGTGTCAGATAGTAGATGTTACAGATGTGACAGATAGTAGATGTTACAGATGTTACAGATGTTACAGATGTGTCAGATAGTAGATGTTACAGATGTGACAGATAGTAGATGTTACAGATGTTACAGATGTGTCAGATAGTAGATGTTACAGATGTTACAGATGTGACAGATGTGTCAGATAGTAGATGTTACAGATGTGACAGATAGTAGATGTTACAGATGTTACAGATGTGTCAGATAGTAGATGTTACAGATGTTACAGATGTGTCAGATAGTAGATGTTACAGATGTGTCAGATAGTAGATGTTACAGATGTTACAGATGTGTCAGATAGTAGATGTTACAGATGTTACAGATGTGTCAGATAGTAGATCTTACAGATGTTACAGATGTTACAGATGTGTCAGATAGTAGATTTTACAGATGTGTCAGATAGTAGATGTTACAGATGTTACAGATGTGTCAGATAGCCGACTAGTTTTTCTTGGTCTACTTCCATATAATATTTTTGATGTTTGGATCAAAATTCTAGGTAGAAATCTTAAAACCGCCACAACACATTTAATAGTATTTTACTTTAACTTGTCAGAAAACAACATTACCATGTGTTTTTTAAAAATATTCACTTTTATCACTCAGTCACATTCAGACAGTCAGAATTGGGTTATTTGTCAACCTCCCATTTATGGAGATTTTACTCAAAAGTTCAAATCTGCTCGTCTCCACATTCTCTCTTTAATCTTAAATGTTTTTCACTTTAAATGCTTCTACTTTTGCTGATGTTTTATGTAAAACACTTTGAATTGTCCTGTACATGAAACGTGCTTCCTGGATCCTCCTGACTGACCACTGATAGAGAAGTCATCATCATCATCATCGTCATCATCATCATCATCATCATCATCATCATCATCATCATCATCAGAGATATGTACCTGCACACCACCTGAAAAACTTGCTCAGCTTCACTTTTACCGTCTACTGCAGTACAATTCACTCATCACAAACTACTTTACTCATTCCTAGTACTACTTTACACATTTGCAGAACTATCTTAACTCAATCCCAGAAAAACGCTTAGTTTTCGAGTACTACTTTACTTCGTTCCGTTAGGATATTGCTTTTACTCGTTCCTAGTATAACTTCACACATTCCTAGTACTACTTAACTCAATCCTAGGATCAACTTTACTCATATCTAGGATTACTTCATTTATTCCTAGAATTACTTCACATTCCTAGTACTAACTCAATGCTAGGATCACTTTACTCAAGGGAATTTAGCTGTTTTTTACCTGGGGGGTGTTTTCATCTGTCCTTTCATATCTGTGAGTGATGTAGAAAGGAATGTTGCAGATAAGTATGATAAGTATGGGGCAACTGGCCCCCCCATCTAAATTCGCCCTAAAAACCTGCTTTTTTCCACCCTGAAGAGCTCAGATAGTCTCCAGCGAGATGTCATGAATACATAATAGAGAGGAGACATGAACCAGAGTATCTACATTACCTGGAGATCGCAATTTGTTTTGGCGTCTGTGTGCAAATCTCAGGATGCTGGAAATCAAATTTCCCTCCGAAATCACGCAATAACCGAAATCACGCAATAACTCGCGTCATAACACCAGCGGGGGATGCTAGTTACTGCGTGATTTCAGAAATCGCACAATAGGGGATTATCACGCTTACTGGAAGTTCCCAGGTTTTGGACACTTCCTCTTCCGGGCCATGTTAACGACAGCCGTTCCTGCTCTGTTATACTGTTTAAATCGGATAAACTCCAAACATACTTAAGTTTCATTCCAGACTGAAGTACTGGATCAAAAGCTGGATCAAAGCGATCGATTCGCCGCGGTGAAGGACCGAACTTTATAATAAAACACACGTTTGTTTGTCGCCGATGGGGCACAACACCGGCACTTCACAGCATGCTAGCATTAGCCAGTTAGCGTTTACTGACGTGCTTAACATTGTGCGTCTTAAAACACACAAACATCTGAAAATCGGGTCTGTACCCCCCCGTTTCCAGTGGAACAACTGGGGACTGCCAAGAAAGGAGACGCTTTCAGATGATTGTGTGTTTTCAGCCGCACAAAGTTAGGCACGTCATCAAGCTGGCTAATGCTAACCTGCTAACACGACTGCGCAGTCTGCCGGCTACAAACAAACGTGTGTCGTTTTATTATAAAGTTCGGTCCTTCACCGCGGCGAATCGGGTTCATAATCGGATAAACGCATTGGCGTTTATCCGATTAACAAAGTTTAACAGAGTAGGAGCTGGCGGACTACTGTTAGCAGGTTAGCATTAGCCAGCTTGATGACGTGCCTAACTTTGTGCGGCTGAAAACACACAAGCATCTGAAAGCGTCTCCTTTCTTGGCAGTCCCCAGTTGTTCCACTGGAAACGGGGGGGGGGGGGGGGGGTACAGACCCGATTTTCAGATGTATGTGTGTTTTAAGAAGCAAAGTTAAGCACGTCAGTAAGCACTAGCTGGCTAATTCTAGCATGCCGGTGTTATGCCCCACCGGCTGCAAACAAACATGCTACGTTGTTTTATTATAAAGTTCGGCCCTTCACTCTGGAGAATCGCTTTGATCCACTTCTTCCTTAGTATCACTTCAGTCTGGAATCCGTGAAAATTTCAGTAGGGTTGCCGTTTATTCACGTTATCTACGAAGTAAAGCAGGGACATTGAACTGGACCGGAAGTGGGCCCTCTAAGTGTTTCAAACCGGAAGTTCGGAACACGGAAGTGTGATAATCCCCTATTATTCATTTACATCCCTCACCAGTGTTTGGACACAAGTTTTCGCGTGATTTCCAAATCACGCAATTTTCTGCCAGATGGCAGAAAATTGTAGGTCTAGTGTGATATTTTTATTTATTTAATTTCTATTAGCTTATAAAGATTTTGACATTCAAAATATAAGCAAAGCTGCATCGTGTTAACAGTTCATAAAAATTTATATAAATGACAAAAATATATTAATTTTTTGTGGGGTGGGGCAGCTTTTTGTTCAAGGGGGCTCTGGCCACCCCTGGGGGCGTCCTGCCTGTACTCAACTATAACCAATGAATATAAATACATTCTTAAAAAGCGATTTTAATCATGACTGCCACTAGTGTGGATATGCAAGGCCAACATGTTCCACAAAGTAGAAGTTCCCCATCACCCTCAGTTTAAGGAGTAAATTCCAGTTCCCCCTAGCCCCCCTAGCCCTGGCCCTTGACCCTAACCCTTGGTGTGAGGGGTAATGGTGTCCTGATCCTGCTCTTCCAGACTGATGGGGAGGGGGAAGCGGGAGAGGACTGTCTGGCTAGAATCCGAACGTGAGAGAAATGAAACCCGACTAAAACAAAAAGCTTAAATAAAAAGCTACTTCAGGCCAGCGGGTTGAATCTCGCCGACGTGGGAGGTGATGCTGCAGCCGTGACATCAGCTGACGCTCACACGGAGTCTGCAGTCTCTCTGCTCGTCGTCCACTGAATAAAACCGTCTGTGTGCGTCTGTCTTTGTGTGGCGTGAAAGGAGGCAGTCAGCTGAGAGCCAGTGGTACCGGTCGTCCCACTGCTCCCATTCCCAGCTGAGCTCACGTGAGCGACCGAAGCAAGCCCGAACAGGAGCGAAGCGTCCGTGTCGCCGGGCAGGCAGCTGACCCGGAGACCTCGGGGAGACGTTTTAAACCCTCCACAGGAACACGGACATGAACACCGTCAAACCAATCCTCAAAAACCACCTCATCCTCCTCGTTTCCGGAGATCCTGACAGTTTTCCAGCCTCACGTTCAGAGCAGGGATCCTCAGTCCTGGTCCCTGAGGGCCGGAGTCCTGCATGGTTTCCCTGCTGCAACACACCTGATTCACATCAATGACTAATCCCCCCTTCCCCGCGCTGCAGACCCTGCGGATGTTAGTGGAGTGTGTCTTTCTCACCCTGTGCCCCCCAAACTCTTACCCTCTCAGCACGGGGTCAACACCCTATCTTACTATTGATTACATCAACCACATCGCTATCCCACTTCACTTAAACAACACACCACACCAGACAGAACAGAAGAAGGAGTCACCCTCTCCTTTTCTACTTTTTCCCCCGAGAAAAGAGAAATTTTTATCAAACAAACCAATGCCTTTCTTTGTCTTCCCCCCCCTTGTTCACATAATCGATGTTAATCACCCCCCCAAAAAGAAGCAAAAAAAGTAGGCTGCGTCGGGTCGGATATAAGGGTACCCCTCCAGGTTTTTATCTGTGGAGACGCAAAAAAACGGGCCCAATCCGGCCAATCCATTAAACCTGCTGGTGGAAACGGGGCTTTAATTAGCTTTTTTTTTTTTTTTTTTCCCCTTTTTTCTTTTTTTTTTCCCCTCCCCTTTTTTTTCTTTTCTCCTTTTTTTTCCCCTTTTCTTTTCCCCTCCTTCCTTCCTCCCCCAGACGGGTCTGAGTCTGACTCAGGTGTGTTGCCAGCTAGTCTGGCGTTCTGGTCCACACTCTTTTCCAGTGACTTGAAATGGGATTTATTAGTACTCATGTCGGTACTCGATATTGGTAAGTACGTGTTTTCCGGACGATAGGTCGTACTTTTTTTCATAATCCTGCGACAACTTGGCATATTTTAAAGGTGTCATAACCTGCTGTTTTACATACACAATCCTTCTTAAATTATCTTCAAATGAATTTTTAAATTCTAGTTGGGTGGAGGAAAATTTAATGAGCTCATTTTAACCTCTTTTTATCCCCAACTTTTGTTTGTCGCGAGAATACGTGCGAGAGTTAGAGTTGTCTGTTCACGAGGCAAACGTCAAAGCCAAAACAAAGTTTAATCAGGACAGAGCAGGTGAAGGAAATGATGTCCCAACAGAGAAAAACATGATAAAAACGTAACGGTGCGGTCAATGGAGAGGATCCGGAGTAAAAGAGCTGGACTCTGATGACGTGAAGTTAACCAAACAGTGTTAGCTTCTGTAGCTACATTAGCAGCTTGTCCGTTCGTCTACCACCGTTTACTGGTCTCTGACACAAAAGATAATAAGTTACACAGCAGCAACACTTACAGACTGCACATCCTCACTGATAAATATAATCCACTGCTCCTGGTGAAGCTGTCCCTCCTGTTACACTGAAAACTGATGAATTTCTGCTGAAGCAGCTCAGTACGGCAGATTTTTTTTCCTCCCCCTCGCCGTCATCGTCCTCCTCTCTGACAAAGCTGGTCATTAAACGCTACTCTGCGGCAGGTAATCAGCTGCTTTCAGGTGGTGCTAAAGAGGCTAGCTTAGCAGCTAGCAGCCTCTGTGGATCACGTCATTTGGAGAAAAAAAAACAAAATGGCGTACTGTGGAGGGCGCGCTCTTGTTGCTGATTCTGGTAAGACAAGAGAGCCCGCACTCAAAGATGAAGCCACGTTCACTCTCTGGAGTTTCTGGCACGTTTTAGCGTGAAAAAGTGGGATTTCCGGGTGACGACTCCTTTAAATGATAATTTATATTGTCTTACATGAACCAAGGAGTACCAATTACCGTGTAACACCACCAGAGCGCGTAGTCTGACATGAACCAAAGACTGTGAAAACAAATGGCCGTAGTATCCGCTCACGTCTGCGGAGCTGAAAGTGAAGCCAGGTGGGCGTGTCCCAACGCTGCCATCTTATCGTGTCGCGTGTGTCGTCACTCCCGGAAAAATACAGGACCACTCTCTGACCTTTAAACCGTCTGTCTTCCTTCGTTCCTGTTCGCCTCGGATTAGCTCGGTTAGCATTTGTCTTAGCTGTCAATCATTTTCCCCATGGAAACCAGGCCTTGGAGCGGCCTGGTCTTTGCCCATTTTAGTATTTTCCAGGAGTGACGACACACGCAACACGGTAAGTTGGATTTCTGTTGTACCAAAAATGCTGCGGGCAGGTTGCGGTTAACAGAAATTTGATTGAATTTTTCGTGGACATGAGCGTTTTACTTGGTGTGGGTGTGACTTTTTGTGTTGCGCATCACCAGCGTGCAGCAGTGAGGGAGACGTTTCTGCTGCTGGAGAACATTCCCCACCTTCTTTACGCAGAAATCTCTGAATCCTAACCACCAGGCTTCCTCCTCTGACCAGTTTTATAATCCGTTGTGCCGCTGGCTTGAAGATCACGTCCATATTTAAACCCTCTCATGTCGGCAGGTGCTCGTCCACCTGCTGAATCAGGTTACGTAGCGGTTCTTTACTCTAATCCAGCAAAGAACTGGAGCCTGTTTAAAACCAGTTTGGAGAGCGAAGAGCGCGCGGCTCTGAACCAGAACCAGCTCAGTAGAAAATGGGCCCATGGTTTACTCTCATTTTACCCACCTGAGGTATTCCATTCACAAAAACTCAGCCAATCAGAGCGCGTACAGCTGTTTCCATACACGTGTTCATTCTCTGCGTGGGCATCAATTCAAATCCGAACGTTAACTGCCAATCACGTGTTTCCACGTTAATTAAGGGTTTTAATCGGGGGAGCTGTTTTAATCCCTGGAGGAGCTTGTCAGAGAGAACCAAGGGCTGATCATGATTTTTTCTGTAGTTTTCATCTTATCCAGCAGATGGCGGTGTGAGACAAGCTTAAAAAAACCTACCAGGAAGTGATGTGCTTCCATGATGCTTCCTGTGTTGTTAGCGGTTGTTAGAACTAACCGGCTGAAGTGTGCTGGATCCTGCTGCTGGGGGGAGAGAACATGGCAACCGGTCGTAATGGAAGCAGTTTAGGAGGTGGATGAAGGAGGAAAGTTTGTGGGAAAAGTGATCGGTGACAGACAGACACGATCGATCAAAAGACACGATGGAAATACAGCATGAACGAAGTGCAGCAGCTGAAAGTGAAAGTAAGTCTGCAGCACGCGGTTGTTTCCCGCGAGAGGGGGCCGGGGGGGGGGGGGTGCACGCGTGCGCACCTAAGCAACGGTGGAAGGAGAATGAGGGAGGGGAGTAGAGAGACGTTTCTGCTCTCTGTTTCTGTCAAATATTATGTTGTGAAACAAACTTGTTGTGACTTATTCAGCTAGTAAATAATTATTTTGCCTCCAAAACTCTTTTCTCAGTGTTGTTTTTGTTGTTTCATAGAAGTAAACAGCTGATCAGATGATGAAGGTGTCACTAAAGTAAAAAATATTTGGCATCAAAGACAGTTTTCCACTTGAAGCGGACGATCGCATTCAAAGCTCGTTTTCTCTCTTTTGGTCAGAAACAGGCATTTTCGCTGCAACAAAGCCATGTTCTACTGCAGATTACTAAAGAATGGAAAAAGCTAGAAACAAATGGTTTTTTTTCTGATAAAAGAAGAGAGTCTAAGCTTTCCTTTGGTACATTCAGTGTTTGTATTGGCATAGTACACAATATTCTGTGGATCTCCCAAAATCAGTGAAAATGCTTAAAAATCCTGGCAATATGGAGCTCTGCTCGGAAAAGGTCTGGCAGTCAATGAGTTAATTTTTCCCCTTCCTTCGTGGGTCCCTGAATGCATCTGGGCCCTGGTGCAGCTGCACCGTGGATACTTGCCTGTTACACCCGTTTTCCGTCTTTGGTGGGGTCCTGTTGCTACGCCTCTGACTGATCATGCGCCCTGGCTACTTGGCCAAGGCCATTCCTTCTATGGCTGATTTGGGTCGTACTTATATTAATGAAAGTGGTCGTGCAGGTCGTGCTGTTTATAATGTTGGCGTTTCTCGGGCGGGTGCAGCTGTGCATACCTGTATACATAAATGTAATAAATCCCAGCGCTCATGCTTTCATGCTCTCATTCGGATTCTTCCTGATGAGCCTGAACTCCTTCACTGCTGAACACGGGAGGAAGCAGCTGGGCGCTAGTTTAACTCCCTCTCTGACATGTTTACAGTCGGCGGGCGGGATGTGCAGAGAGAGGAGAACGTGTCGTACAAACCAGACACTGCAGGTATGCCGGCAGTGCGAGACAGAAAGACGGACGCCTCGTTTGTTTACACAGCAGCGAGGAAGCTGAAGAGAGATGGAGGGAGAGAGAAGGTCGGTGATGAGGATGAGGAGGGATCCTCGGACAGAAACGAGGGTGATGAAGGCAGATCTCTTTTTTGGAAGGTCAAACTTTTTTCCACTCGGCGAGTTTCCAGGACTGCATCGTGTTCCTGCCAGTTGAACTGGTTTGGACCCGTCTGTCTTCTTCCCGGCGTACACGGCGCCGTACGACGGGGTCACCTCATGACGAGCTCGCGATCTGAAACCGTCGCAAGAAAATCAAACCTGTTTGATATTTTGGCCACGACCAGACTGGGAACTCTTTCCTGGGGGGTTTTCACATTTGGCATGTGTTGCAGTTGATGGTCCTCCGTCTGATCGTGCGCCCTGGCTACTTGGCCGAGGGGATGTCCCTTTGGCTGACCGGTAGGAAGGCACGAATCTCACCAGGAGTCCGGGGATCAAACCCTGCCTCCTTTGTCCTGCCACACATGCGTTAAAAACAAAAACGGGAGTAAACCGGAGGCAGCATGGCGACCCGGCGTGTCGTTTGGACGGAGATTCAATATAATCATCCCCTTTCACTGTGCTGGGAAAGCTGTGCGTAAAAGTGTGTTCATGTGCGAAGTCTGGAGAACAGAGAGATGGAAGGACGGGATGGTCTCTCCAGACTCTGCGCCAGCAGCTGACAGATGGATTTAAGATCAGAGCTTCCAGGAAAAACAAGCTCCTCTGTGAAGCCACGTTCCCATCAGGAACCAGCACGATGACGGGGAAGCTCATCTCATCAGCGTTTATGTCTGAAACTTACTGCTTTCACTTCAGCATTTCCCAGCAGAAATCCATGGGGAAATGATGGGCGACGCGTACGGAGACAACAGCCTCCAGGTTTCCTCTATGATGGCATCAAACTGCAAACCAGATCAACTTTCATTTCATCCTTTTGTTAATTTATATCGTAACGCTGGACCTGAGAGAGGAAACTAAAGAAAGACAGAAAACAGAAGAGAAAAAGAGAATAAACAGTGGAAAGATGAAGCAAAAGGATGCAAACCAAACAACCACAACCAGATGCAACACCTGCAAAAGGAACGGAAAACATTCACCCGGCGTCCTAGAGAAACACAGCAGACGATCATCTGGAGCATCTGCAGGAGGCAAACAGTAGAAATCTGCGACAATGTGGAGCGTGTGCACATACTGACGGAGTCCTAGGGCCACATTAAGATTTTTTTTTTTACAGACTTAGAGAAATAAAGTGGTGATTCATGAGAATAAACTCGGAATTTAAGACAATAGTCATAATTTACAAGAAAAAAGTCACAATTTACAAGAACAAAGTCATAATTTACAAGAACAAAGTCATAATTTACAAGAATAAAGTAATTTACGAAAATGAAGTGGTAAATTAGGAGAATAGAGTCATAATTTATGAGAATAAAGTTGAAACTTGATGAGAATAAAGTCGTAATTTACAAGAATAAAGTCATAATTTACAAGAACACATATTAATTATTAATATCATATATATATATATATATATATATCATCATATATATCATATTAATTAATCACCACAAGTCATCAGGGCAGTTTTATGCACTCTCCTGACCTGCAAGGATCTGCGCTGCACATGCACGTTTCCCAGAGTCTAATGATGGCCGTGTCCTCGGGACTGCAGCTCGTTTAAAAACCAGTTCATCTGTTGTCGGGGTTATAAAACAAACACTACATGTCCCCTCTTAGCTGAAGACGCTTTACTTAAACTCAGATTCAGTTTGTTCCAGTTGTGTTTAATGAGATACTGCGGAGTTCACCCAGCATGTAAACCCAGAGGGCCTCTGCTGCTCAGAAAACAACACTTGATGTAACGTTTTCATTTACTGCTGCAGCCTGAGCCGCTCAGTCAAGTCAGCATTATATAAGACGAGATGTGACCTGCATCCTCACCACCATCCACTTTCACTTCACTTTCAGCTCTGAACTCACTGACACTGAAACTCAAACTCCCACAGCCCGGCTCCGAGATTCACACACCAACACAGAGCGATTAGTTCAAAGACATCTTCCTCCGACGCTGCAGAACGGCGGCGAGTTCGCCCAACGATCAGAGCAGTTCACGTCTAACATCATCACCCAGATGCACCTCGAAATACTGGGTCATACCACACAGTATTTTACAGTATCACCTCCAGCCATGCTCCAACTCGTGAGGTTCATCCGGTCCACCAAAAGCAGGTTTATCTGTACGTCACATTTCATGCACAAGAAAGTGCTTTACATAAAACAAATGTGTTACAGTGGGGTGCCGAAAACACATCAAAAAGTTCATTTAAACAAACTGAAAACGACAAAATCAGTTACAGTGTGAAGAATTAAATGCAGCACGAAATATTCAAGTTTTTAACCTTTAACGTAACCCGGCTGGGTTTCAACAGAACGGCGGTTTCTGGAAGTTTGCTTCAGAAGTTGAACGCTGCCAGGGTTCCCACGCGTCCTGGAAAACCTGGAAAATGATTGAACATTTTCCAGTCATGGAAAACGCTTGGAAAATGAGAAAAAGAGTAAAATTCCTGGAAAAGCTTGAGTTGTCCTAAAAAATTACTTTTCCCCGCTCTGCTTTGTCGCTGCTTCACTGCTTCATCGCTGCTTCGTCTTTGCTCTGACGTAGTTTCATCACTGCTTTGTCTCTGCTTTGTCATTGCTTCATTGCTGCTTCATCACCGCTTTGTTGCCGCTTTGTCGCTGCTTCGGCGCTGCTTCATCTTTGCTTCGTTGCTGCTTCGTCTTTGCTTTGACGTAGTTTCGGTGCTTTTTCGTCACTGCTTCATCTCTGCTTTGTCACTGCTTCATCACTGCTTTGTCGCTGCTTCATCGCTGCTTCATCACCGCTTTGTTGCAGCTTTGTCGCTGCTTTGCTGCTGCTTCGGCACTGCTTCGTCTTTGCTTTGACGTAGTTTCAATGCTGCTTTGTCATTGCTTCATCACTGCTTTGTCATTGCTTCATCGCTGCTTCATCACCGCTTTGTCGCTGCTTTGCTGCTGCTTCGCTGCTGCTTCGCTGCTGCTTCGGCACTGCTTCGTCTTTGCTTTGACGTAGTTTCGGTGCTGCTTTGTCATTGCTTCATCACTGCTTCATCTCTGCTTTGTCACTGCTTCGTCACTGCTTCGTCTTTGCTTCGTTGCTGCTTTGTCTTTGCTTTGACGTAGTTTCGGTGCTGCTTTGTCATTGCTTCATCGCTGCTTCATCACCACTTTGTCGCTGCTTCGTCACTGCTTTGTCTTTGCCTTGACGTAGTTTCGGTGCCTGCTTGTGTGTCATTGCTTCATCGCTGCTTTGTCACTGCTTCGTCACTGCTTCGTTGCTGCTTTGTCTTTGCCTTGACACGTAGTTTCGGTGCTGCTTTGTCATTGCTTCATCATCACTGCTTCATCTCTGCTTTGTCACTGCTTCGTCACTGCTACATTGCTGCTTTGTCGCTAGTTCATCGCTACTTCATTGCTCATATTCCACCATCCTCATGTTCTCATGTTTTATGGACTCTTGTAATCCGAGTTGTCTTGTTTTTGCTGTCCGTAATAAGAGGCCTGGCTGGAACTGGGATTTTATGAGCGTGTTGCTGCTTCTGGATGTTCTCCACTGCTTTTCTGTCACCTCAGACTAATTATTCAGCGGCAGCACAGTCCCACATTCCGACCAGCATCTGGATCTGTACTTAACTGGAAATTCACCAGCCTGCTGCTGGTGAGGCGTGAAAACGACTCGGCAGAGGGAGTGAAGCTGCACACAATGAGAAAATCATGCTGGTCCTGCAGGACCAGGCAGGCTCACCGGGGCCAACACATGTCCACAATCCATAAATGAGACGTCCACGGCCCGTCCTGAGAGTTTATGGCTCCGTGGTCGGTTATCGGCCTTGTAAAGCTGGCTCACAAGGCACTCGTGCGTCTCTTGGCCTCTCTTAATCGATTCCTCAGGCATTGATTTCTGCCTGGCCCGCATGACTCCAGATTTTCACAAGCCTACTTTAGATTGAGCCGTAATGTGGTGTTAATGCATGAGAGGAGCCGAGATGTGTGAAATACGGGACTGTGAATTGTTGCCAGCAGCGTATGAAGCAGCCCACCTCGGTGGTGTGACAGCTAGCCCTTGTTTAAATTTCACAATGGCAGCCATTTCTGTCCCAATTGTCTTTTTTCCCCCAGAAAGCATTCATTATGTCTCAGACAGCTGACTCAGCAGTTTTCACCTCCTTCCCAGACTCCCGTAAATGGAATTTTAATTAACAGTAAAAACCATGTAATGACTCGGAAAAGCTGTAATGAAGTTTTTTTAAAGCAGCACAGAGTTTATGATGAGTGGTTTGGATGGTCTGTTGATATAATCACGGGGGGGGGGGGGGACAAAAGTGCTTTTGTTTGTCTGCAACACGCCAAAAGAAGAACGAGGGGACCCTTAAGGAAAAGTGGAGCATTGTGGGTTTGTAGTTTCATCCAGCTGAATGAAGCCGACGTTGGAGACAGCTGACGGATAAATACTAGTTACTTTTATTAAAAGATTACAGTTGCTTTAATAAAAAAAATATTGTACATTATTAAAATATGAATTACTTTTGTGAAAATATTACTGCTACTTTTGTTAGAATAGTTATTTTTGTTTAAAAAAAAAGTCACTTTTTAAAAATATATTTTATTACAATACGGTTGACTTTCGTGAAAAAATTACAGCTACTTTTGTTAAAGTTTTTTATTAAAAAATATTTGTTTGCTTTAAATATACTTTATTAAAATATGAATTACTTTTGTGAAAATATTTCAGCTTTTGTCAAAATATTACTTTTGTTTAAAAAAATAGTCACTTATTAAAATATATTTTATTACAATAAAAATCAATTCTGTGAAAATATCACACCTACATTTGTTGAAATATTTTATACTTTTGTGAAAGTATAACTTTTTTATTTTTAAAATAGTATTTAGTTAAAATGTATTCTGTTAGGATATGAATCACTTTTGAAAACATTACAGCTACTTTTGTAAAAATATTATTTTTGTTTAAAATTTGTTTTATTGAAATATACTTTGTAAATAAATAGGAATTGCTTTTGTTATAATATTATTTTCAAATAGTTACTTTCATTAATATTTAATTACAACATTAATTAATTTAATGAAAATTGTACAGCTACTTTTATGAAATTAATTTTTTCTGAAAGATGAGTTACTTTTTAGAATGCCTTTTCACTCAATCATTTTTGTGAAAATATTTTATTTAAAAAAATTGTTTTGTAAAATATATTTTATGACAATATGAATCACTTGTTAAAAAACTAGTTATTTTCATTAAAAAAATTATAGTTTTATTTCAAAGTTTTGTTTTTTTTTGTTAAAATATCACTTTTGTTTCAAAGTTACTTTTATTAAAATATATTTTATTACAATATGAATCACTTTTGTTAAAATATGTCTTTAATTTTTTTAAATTACAGTTTTATCTATTTAGTTGAAATATTAGTTATCTTTGTTACGTAAGCGATTACTTTCATTCAAATATATTTCATCACAATATGAATTACTTTAATACTTTCGGAAGGATATAAATGACTTCTGTTGAAAAGACTACGGTTACTTTTATGAAGACTTAAAATGCATTTTCACAATATGAATCACTTTTGTGAAAACATTACAGCTACTTTTGTTCTCATTTTTATATTTCTGTAATCCATCCAGCGGGCCAGTCTGGACCTCTGGGGGGCCAGTTTGGGGTCGTATGTTTGGCACTTGGAGGAAATCCATCAGTAGTAGAAGATGGACAACATATTTCCAGCATCATGCAACTGGCAGAATATCGATGAGATGCATCTATAACTGAACTAACGGCTCTAATGTTGAAGCTCTGTTGGTGCTAGCAAACAGGTCTCTTCTCTCGCGGTCCTCACCCATCTATCTTTTTATGACTTAGCGGTGGGGGGTGAACCAGAGCGGCCTCCCCTCCTCCCACGCTGATGAGTGAAAACATCTGAGGGAGGAATCCCACCATGACGCCTTGTTTCATCCCTGCACGCCGACACATGCATGAGGGCAGTCGGCGGACACCTGCAGCTCCCTGCAGAGCCGTGAACTTTGCAGCAAACGCAGACAGAAATCTTTATCTCCTGCTCCGAGACGATGACGTCAGCACCGTGAATCCAGGACACATCTTTCTGTGTCAACATTTTCCTCTTTTTAATCCTTTGTTCTTCTCTTTAATTCGTTCCATGATATCCCTCTCAGAATAAATGCAAAAGGGAATTGTGTGATTAGCATAAACAGAGCGGCAACATTAGCATAAGACAAGCTAGCAGATAAAAATAAGCGCAGATGAGACGGATGAAGGATTTCTCTGACGGCTGCTTATGAACTAAAGCTGAAAGTGAAGCGTGAGAGCGTCTTATTCAGGATTCATGCGTTTATAACACAGTTCACGCCGAATGTGGAGGATTAGTTCAACTTCAGGTCACGTCGTCTGCAGACAGACGTGTGATTGCACACAACCTCGTTATACTCGGCTCATTAAAAAGAATGTTTTAGATTTATATCAGAATTTATTCAAGTTCTCAAAGCACATTATTCTCAGAGAGGCGTCGCGCTTAA
>JALJCO010009322.1:0-28325 GCA_023101725.1 Atherinomorus stipes | reverse complement strand
TCAGACCAAGTTCATATCCATCCTCTCAATCCTCCTCCTGATCACCCTCATCACTTTCCTCCCCCTCTTCATCATCATCCTCAACTACCAGTTCATTGTTAAACTCTTCCTCCTCATCTTCCTCCTGCTTCTCAGCCCCTTCGTCTTCCTCCTCCTCTCCCTGTCTGCTCTGAGCCAGCATCTCTCTCCCTGCTGCACATGGCTCTCCGTCTTTGAAACAGTGAATCAGGTGGTCCTCATTGCCATCAGTCGCTACTGTCAGGCCACACACCTTTTAAGCACAATACCGGTATTCCATAAATTAATATAACGTCCCTCACAGACCAGTGCTAATAATGAGATCTCAGTCTCTCACACAGAAACAGACACACACATACCTTGAAGGAATTTTTCACCATCTCCGCATCCAAGTCATCCCAAGCGTTAAGCACCCAGGTGACCAGCAAGCGACGAGACGGGGC
Organism: Atherinomorus stipes; assembly: GCA_023101725.1. Classification (NCBI taxonomy): domain Eukaryota; kingdom Metazoa; phylum Chordata; class Actinopteri; order Atheriniformes; family Atherinidae; genus Atherinomorus; species Atherinomorus stipes. Next base: position 27,864 of record JALJCO010009322.1, on the reverse strand, counting down.
TCTCAGGTTTCCCCCAGCAGTGTAGGTCTTATCCGCATCGCCGGCCATCCAGATTCCAGATCCAGATCCAGATTCATGCAGACTGGCTTTGAATGGCTGATTCCAAACAACGTCAGGTGCCTGGATATATTTTGTGCATCCTCCCGGTATCACAGCTGTAGTCATCTTGTAGCCCTGCTTCAGCTCCCTTTTGGCGGCCTGGCTGATGTGGCATCGGTACGAATCCCAGACAAGGAGACGCGGGCCAAAGTTGAATTTCCCCACAACTTTCCGCAGCCAGTCTGCAGTCAGGTCGTCATTCATCCAGACGTTTTTAGAGGAGCTATCACCACTCCACTGATATTTTGCATTGCCTTGACTTCCCTGATACCTCCTTTAAAAACCACATAAGGCTTCAGCTTCGTCCCGTCTGCTTTCGCCGCCAGCACCACGGTCAAGTAGCTCTTCTCGTGGCCGGTAGTTTTCAATGGTACACTGTGCGTGCCCCGTGTCTCCACAGTAGTTGACCTGACCATGTCGAACCATACCGCAGTTTCATCCATTGCAATGATGCCTTTTTCTGGTATCTTCATAGTTTCAATCATTCGGGATGAAAATCTTACAAACTTCACCAGCTTCTTGGTGAATTCTTTGGCGTCTTTCTGAGCGACAGTTGTACGTCTTCTGCAAGAGTTTTCTTCAGCATATTTGACAACAGCCAGTTTGAATTTGAGGTCATATTTTTATTTTTCCGCTGAACCAGAGCCATGGCGATTGATCAGTGGCAATGTGACATGTGACTGGCGCCCTCTTCTGGTAAATTACACCCAGCGTTTATTTGGAACAGGCGATTATTTGTCAAAATGCACTGCTGCACCCGGCGGTTAATTGGGACCCGGCGACTAATTGAGACCTGGCTGTTATTTGGTGTTTTACGGTATTTAATAACTATATAAAAAATAATTCATGTTTTATAATAATGGATTAGATCTATATTGCATTTTTTTCTTGCCGGGCACTCAAAGTATAGAGAAAGTTTAATTCAGTTACCTGGAAAGGTTGTAGTAGATTTTAGATTCATTCTGACATCATAACAAAAAGCCAAATATCCTTAACTTTTGTGAGTAGTGTAAGTATTGTTTTAAGTATTCCGGATAACTAAGATTAATACATTTGAAAATAAATAATAACCAATGAAATTGTTGCCTGGAGGATGGAGTAAACCAGGACAGCTGTTGATACAACTGACAATGATGAGTTCTGAAAGGACAGCGTAGAACAAACCTGCACAGACTGTTTTATACAACACTAAGTGGCTGCAGATTAGTGGCTGTAGTGTTTTGATAAATTGTCACTATAATCAAGAATTGGCAGTAATAATTGTGTAACAATCCTTTTTCTTACTGAAAAACTGAAACAATTGATAGACTGATACAGCAATTTTAAGCGATATGTAATTTTATTACTGATAAAATGTATGTGATAAGAAAAAGAAAGAGAAGAGTTGAGCCAAAGACCTAAATATTTATACTGTTTAACTTGTACAAATGGCGTAGTATCCAAACATGGAAGATTAAGCTCATTGACACGTGTGGCACGTTTTTTCTGAAAAACATTGAATTGGCTTCAATGTTGGTTCAATTGGTTTATTGGCTTTAAGCCATAATTGTAACTTATCAAAGTAATGTTTAAGAGTTTGCTGAATATCAATAATATTTGGTTTTAAACAGTAAATAATTGTATCATCTGCATAGAGTTGAATATTACAGCCTGTACAGACAAGAAAAAGATCATTAATAAAGATTGAAAACAAAAGCGGACCAAGAGAAGAACCTTGTGGCACACCTCTCTACAATTTGATAATCTGAAAAACTACCTTTACACTACAGTATACACTTGTATACTGTTTTCAATTTTACAGTCTTTTACTGTTGGTATTTAACAGTTTTTTACTCAAAATTTTACAAACATTTTTTTAATTTACTGTTTTCCGACACCGTTACGCAAGAAATGGAAATAATCTTAGCTTTTCTTTGGTGGGGTTGGAGACTCCTACTGTCTCTGTCTTATTGCCAGATCAGAACCCCACAAATACTTTTCTTTGATAGAGTGGGATGAAGATGGTAGCAGGTAAAGAAATAAAGGAAAATAGCGAGAGGTCAGTAGGTTTAGTCTGTAGGCTCAGAATAAAAATGGGCTATAAGGAAAACTGTCTGGGACAAAGGGCAATAGAAAGAGGTTGATACAAGCTTGGATTTTCCTGCTGAAGAGTGATACATCCTGATAAGAAGAGAAAGGAAACAAGGTGGTGGCAGGGAGGCAAGAGATGAAGGTCAAAATTGTGCTTATGTTTTGCTTTTTCATCGTAACACATAACATGGGGTTTAATCCTTTACCGGGTAAAAAAAAACATATTTGGCCATTAAAAGAAAAGCCTCTGCAAGCTGTTGCATGAACCACATAAAGTAGACGCCTCCCCCACTAATCATCAAAGATCAGTCTCCATCCCAGATGCTTCTCTGAAAACTGTTTTCTGGATAATAATGAGAAGAAACTGTTGGAACTGACTGAAAACTGTTATTTCCAGAAACAAAGTGACCAAGTTTTAGAGTCTTGTAATATCCTCCAATATCACAAGAACACTCTTCTTACAGTAGTTGTTGAAATGTCTAAGTAATTCAGTGAGTGCTATAAAAGGTTAAGGGGCAGCTTTGTCTCAAAACAAACAAAAAACTTAAGGAGACTGAAAGTATTGAAGAACTTTTTTTTTGTTAACTGGGTGTTCGGTGCATGTACTTGCTGTTCTCTGTCTTTTTTTTTTTATCTATCTTAACAAATTATACATTTATGTTTTGGGGGAACAAATTTTCTAATGTGTAGCCAGTGAATGCACTTTTTTTCATTTAGTTCATAGCGCCCCATTACATCCAAATGCTGCAAAACAGCATAATGAGTTCGAACATGTGTAATTAAGTGTCATTTGCATGTATTTACCAAAAAAGAGCAAGAAAGATGAGAGCAAATAACTATCCATCCTTTATTCTTGTTCAGTTTGGTAATTTCCAATAAATTTGACATTGAAAGGCTCTGAGTTAAAACTTATGGTGATTTAAAAGAAAAAAAAATCAGTCGTAAACATTGTTCCTGAAAAAAAACAAAAATCAAAAAATAATAGGCTAAAAATAAAATAAACATGCTCATTTTTGAACATTCAGAACAACAAGCACAGATGGCACCCACACCAACAAGACTTCAATGCTGCATCCACAGCTTTGCTCACTCCCACAGGAGCTGGAAGTTTTCACCACCCTGTGTGACTGATGTATGTGAGGAGTGAGGAAAAGTAAAATGAAAAAACAAAAAAAAGTATCAGTCACGTTAGTATGTGGTCCGCAACGTTAACGATGTACAAGATCATTTGCTGTCCAGACCACTTTGAATTGGATCTGTTTTCAACCGTGACCTTAAAGACCCATAACGTAACTTTTCCACCTTAAAAATATGCGTTTCTCACTTGTTTTGATGACACCAATATTCATTATGCACATTTTCGAGCCATCACTGTCCAGCGGCGTCCCGAGGTTCAGAAACCGCACTATGTACCTTTTCCATCTAGGACGCAACCATGATGTTGCAGCCGACTATTGGTTGTGCACCGCTTCACTTACTAGCAAATGGATATGAATCAGATATGAACACAGTGGGTGTTTTGAACGCACATCATGGTGGATTCAGCAAAGAAACACAAGGAAACATTACCAGAGGAAGAGAGGAAAAGACAGAGAGGAAGGAACAGAACAAGAGTCAAGATAAGACTGTCTTTTACTGGCTGGAGTGTATAGGTACGATGCAAGATGGATGCTAGTTTAGCTGCCGATAGGGGGCACGTCACTGAGAAAAGTGCTAAAAGTTGCATTGCAGGTCTTAAATGCATCCTGAAAATTATATTTGAACAGATGCGGGCATGAAAAAGTTCCGCCTTTTTCTGTCAGAAGTGGTGCAGTGATAGTGCACCATTACTGCACTATCACTAGCTGAACGATTTGTCCCGCAAATACGTCATCACGTACGGTGTCCAAAGTTGGCATGTGGAAACATCCTTGTTCCGGGCATTCATTTATGCTCTGAAATCGTTTCCCCTGGGCACACAGGCTTTTCTCTGTGCGACTGAATTAGCAGACAAGTTGCAGGTAAGTGGCTGGCAGTCGGCAGAAAGTGGAACTTTTTCATGCCCGCATCTGTACACTTTTGATTGGATCCCTGGAGTACGTGTTAAAGTAGCTACAACTTTTTCATCAAAACAATCATTTGTTAAAATATAATACGTCCACAGAACATCTAGAGGGGTGCAGAATAAAAGTATGATTTTCATCCTATCTTTTTATAACAAAATAATTGTTTCATCAGTTTTGATGGATCTGAAAAGTAAATATTTACATCTGATTAGCATGCCAACGTCAGAATTTTGGTCATTTACATTAGCTCTGGAGTTGCTAGCTTGATTGCTATAGGCTACTGTATGTAGAAATAGCGTCTTCCTTGTCTTACATTTCTCAAATTGTAGGAGACAAAATACAAAGTGGGATGAGGGTGAACATGGAAAAGGGGCCTAAAAAGCCTTGCGGAGGTTGCTACATTCCTCCTAGACATGCAAGTTAAACATTTGCTAGTGCAAATTATGCTAATTATGCTGAATAATGCTAGTAACTGGTTCTGTAATGTTGCTAATGCTAATTAGTAAGCGAGTGTTAGTGCATTACCTTTTAACAGTATGGTAAGAAGTGTTTATGTGATGTGTTAGGAATGAGAATGTGTTGCATCTAAAAGCAGCTTTAGGATTCATGGGAGTGATTGCAAAACCCAGAGTTTTGCCTTCTTCTGGAGAGAAAATACACCACACATCAGTAACACACATGCATAAAGTCAAGGTCATGACACTTATTCATGTAACTTGCAAATCTGCAGAAATATTTCAGTAACTGGTATGAAAAAAAAGGAATCTTGAAGTTAATTTATAGACAATAGCATCAGCACGAGTAAAAGCATTCATTAGAATGACTCTAAGACTATAGAAACAAATTTTCCCTCAGGCTCTGTCCTGTGGCATGGTTGAGGAGAGGAGAAGAGACAAGATAAGTGGAGAGGACGGAGTGGATAGCCGAGCAGAACAGATAAAGCTGCAATGCTCCATTTGCCATGAAATACTCCCCTGTGGTAAAAATACTTGAGGAGAAGAAGAAGTTAACTCCAGAGAAGTTTGTGTGTGTGTTTACTGTCTGGAAGGACACCGTTCAATGTCTTGCATAAGATGCGTAACTTACTGTATGTGTGCATAGCGAGGGGGACATATGGCTTTGTTTACCTGCACGTCTGTAACTGTTGATGTGCCCGTGTCTTTTTTCCATTTTTTTTTCCTCATTACTTTTCTTTTTTGTGTTTGCATTCATGCCCGAACACATGTTTTACTGCTAATAGATTATTGATTATAGTCAGAGGCCTTTGATGACAAACACACAAAAAACACCTACTTTCAGATTTTGTGGACTAAAATACCTCTTATTTTCTTGGGGTGGTATCCTTGCTGTATTTTGTTTAACATCACTCTTCAATTCAATTCAATTCAAATTTTTATTCAGTCACATATCCAAACAATTGATGTATACAGCACAAACATAACATTTGATGTGACTGAAAAGGCACAGGCTGAAGCATAATGCTTATATCTAAGCCTGTCCATCTTTACAAGGTAAGCTACCCTTTAACATGTTATCATTACTAATAAAGAAAAGAAAAAAACACAAAAGCATCAATGCATTAACTCGTAACAAAAGAATAATGAAGCAAAATCATAAATTAAAGGTGCCATGACATCAAATTTAACTTTTCTAGGGTTTTGGGTGTATAATATGATCTGTTGTGCACTGATGAGGCCATGTGAATGTCCAGAGTGAGAATCAAAGTTCCTGTTTATCGTCAGTCAGCTTTTCTGTGTTCAGAAACGGTTGAATCAGACAGCAGCTTATCATTCTACGTAGTTCTATCATTCTACGTAATTTATTTGCTCCAATAAGAGCACACTATCAAGTAAACAGCCTCCCCCCTCCTCTCTCCTAACCACCGTCCGCTTCACTCTAAATAAGGTCATAACCAAATAAGGTGTAGCCAATCAAAATGAAGTCAACTTGGTCTCCGGGTAAAGCTGCATATCATTACCGGACCCAACTGTTTAAAGGTATAATCCGAAGTTCCCCTCCTAAAAAATAAACTAAGACTTGAGCAAGTGAAATCCATCTCAAACCCTGTCTTTGGGCTTCTAATCGCGTGCCGTGGTGCGCTTGAACGCAACTCTCTCTCCCCTGCCTGTAATTCGCTCTTTTGTATTGTTTTGGTCTGGTCGGGACGTTTCTGGGTGGAGATTTCTGTTTATATCGGCAGCCAATGACAGAGCTCAGAGCATGACGCTTTGTGGAAATAAGCTCATGATTGGAGCAGACGCCAGTCACTCAAACTCTCGAGGGGAAAAGAAAGAAAGAAAGGAAACACCGTGGATGCACCAAAGAAAAGGTAAAAGCTTCAGATAATGCACTTTGGAAAACCAGGGTTAATAATAGTTTGGCTTGTACCCGCTTCTGAGCTCTGAAGGAGAAGCTTGAAGTTAAAGAGGCTAGCTAGAACGAGGCGGCCATTAGCCTGAGAGGGAGGAGCGCTAAGTTTGAATACTGTTGGCAAACAGAAACGATGGAGGGACTTCGGACTCTACCTTTAACTGAGGAAGGGAGGTCTGGCATTTCAGAACAACACCCCGCCGTAAAAGTGCTGTTTTTTACTTTGAGGATTTGACATATGCAGCAATGCCAACAACATGAACTAGTTTTTACTGCTAAGTCATCACTCCTTTAAATAAATAAATAACCCATCCTTCACAAATTATAAACTCTTGTATCAGTCAAAAATATGTTTAGAAACCGTCCTCTTATAACTAGTGTTTTAACATCTATATTTTTGCAAAGGTACTGCTGAAAATTGGATGTGTAATAATCCTTAAAAAGCTACTGTAGCTCAAAACCAATTTAACATTTGACACTGTACAGTATATGTAGTGGTGCTCTGTTATCCCTCTCTCTTCTTTTAATTTCCTTGCTTGCTTCCTGCCATGCTTCCTTCCTCGTCTGCTCCATCCAATTCTACAAGGGTTTACATCAGATCCTTTTTCATTTATAGAACACCCATTGGTATGTGGATACTTATGTGTGTATGTGTGTGCTTCGAGCTTTTTTAATAGCTGTACAGACTCTTCTGATTAACACTGTGACCTGTACAAAGTCATGGCAATCCATCTCATCATGGCAAGACAGTTCAGATAGCTATTACAGATTCAAGAAATAAATACTTATATTAGTTGTTACCGTAACCTAAAAGCCACATGTTCCAATTCTAATCTAAGTTTTTATTTCAGGGGAATGCATGACACAAAAATGTACTGGTTTACCATTATATAAAGGTTACCAGTTCATGGCCTACATCAAAGATATAGATTAGTGGCAGACATTTGGTCGTACCACTTCTATTCTTCACCTTTGGTCATACCACAAACCACAGTGACAAATAAATAACTTTAAACCCAGTTAAATTTTGTTCTGCTTGTTGTTAATGCATAAAATGCATTTTCAACTTTTAAAATCAGGTTGAAAACATTTCTCTTTTCATGTGCCTATCCATGAAATCTGCATGGTTTCTTTTAACTAATCTAGCTTCTTTTAATCATTTTTATGTAGTTTTACTTTATATCATGTTTAGGGGTGGGATTTTAATGCGTAACTTACGATTAAATAATTACGACAAACTTAACATGTTAAAAATCAACGTATTTAATCACAGTTTTAATTAGAAGCAAAGCGGAACCTTTGTCAGTGCCAATTCTGGTACACCCAATTACGCTGACGGATACGGCAGAACTCGACGACTATAGCCTTATTCTGATGGGATTAATATTACAGGGCTACATGTAATTTGCAATGTTAATCCTGTGCGAATCAGCCATGTTGGTGATTTGCGCTGCAATAACGTACCGTCTTCTTCCACTTATTCGGGATCAGGTTGCAGGGCAGCTGCCTAAGCAGGGAAGCCCGGACTTCCTTCTCCCTGGCCACAGATGCCAAGGGTAATTTTTATTTATTTTTCTACTTATTATTTAAAAAAAAAATTGAAATACAATTATATGGAAATGATCCGACAATAATAGAGCTTGAATTTGCAATATTATTTTCTGGGTCTGTTATTTGACTTACAGGTAGTTGTCCACTAAAAGCCATTTAAAATGAAGAAAACATTATTTTTGGGGCAGTTTTTATAATGCGATTAAAATGTGATTAATCGTGATCAATCAATCACAAATCATCTTAACTGATGATTTGTGATTGATTGATCATTAACTAGATGAACATTTTAAATCCAGTCCCACCCCTAAATATCATCATAAATATGATTCTGTTTCTCTTTGTATATTGTTCTCTACATTCTTTTATGTACTTTTAAATGCCTTTCTTTGACCTGTAATGCTTTTTTTTATGTTGGCCTTTGAATTATCTTGTATACGAAATGTGCTATACAAATAAACCTGCTTGCTAAAATAAATAGAAATGTGTGAAATTTAGACAAGCTAAAACCATCACCATGAATTCAGTTTAATTTATTTTTCTCTTTATTCTCACTTTTATCCAACTCAGCCCCACTTACTTGTTCTCCCATGGTCAAACTGCTGAATAGGTTATGCAGGGACGTTTTTTTTTTTTTTTTTTTCTCCAAATCTTCCCTAAAGAAGTAGAGTTGGATAAAATATGTCCTCAAAATAAATGGCCCAATTCACAAAGCTCAAGTGCAGAGAAACTTTTCTTTTATTTCCTAGTAGTAGAATAAAAAATACTGTGGTTTTTCATGCATTAGAAAACACTTGGAAAAAGTACTGATTAGAATTTGCAAAGTTTTCAGACCATTTTTTCTCCCTCTAAATGGCATAAAGTTTATCTTCCTGTTTTCTGAAAAATGTATTCTATGCCAAATCCAATCAAGTGTAAAAAATTAACTCTACTACAGCAAAATGATAAATCACTAAGCTCATTGAACTGTGCACACTGCGTGCAATTTTATCAGTCGTTGCAAGAAGACAAAAGGTTTTGTCTTTTCTTTTTTTCCCCCCAAACCTAATCTCTTGAATTCTTCAGTGGGGCAACCTTTGTGCCTGTGTTTGGTTTCTAAATGGGGGCTTTAATCAAAGTCCCTCCAGGCTTTTTGGCTCATTTTCTAGCAGTTCAGCATGTCTTTTGGTTTGTTAGTGTCTCTTTGCTGTGACAAGGATTTCCTGATGTTGGCCTCTCTGTAGAGCTCTCAACCATGTGATGAAATCCCCAGCTGAGTAGCTGCCTTCATAATTACTGGGAATGGTTTACAAGGACGGGACATGAGAGAGATGAAGTTAATTCTCTTGATGACACAACGCTGCTTAAAATGGAACATGGGAATGGTTTACAAAGATGAGAGGAGAGACCAAGAGCAACAAGAGTGATGAGAGATGATGGAGATGAAAGGGACAGAATATGATTCCAGCTTATGAAGCAAACCTGCTGGGCCATTTGTTTTCTTGAATATGAGGTGTCATTATGTGGCAGCACAAAAAGAGGCTAATCCCATATAAAATTCTGTTATATACCCCACAACAGCTGGCAAGAGACCAGCGTGATGCAAGGACTGAACGAGACATCATTTGTCCAAACTGATGGTTTTGATTAGCAACACCTGAGAGATAATATCATACTGGGCAGGTTCTGAGTTTGCATTTGTATGAAATAAATCAAAGAAGCATCAAAATGGGAGACAACAACAGCTGTAGTATTTTAGACAGAAACAGTTGGCTGTGAATGGACCTCAAACATGGGACGAGGGAGAAATACACATCATCCAAACTGCAAAACGCATCTTCAAAATAGTTTGAAATTAAATAAAAGCACAAATGTCAATGTCAAATGTTTTTTTATAAAGCACATTTTAACAACTGCTTGGGCCTAAGTGCTGTACATGAGTTACTCACAAGTTCAGAACATGCTCAGCAATTCCACAACCATTACAAAGGTGCGCTATTTCAGGATAAAGTAAAAGAGAAGTGGATGGCTGCATACAGGTATTCTGTAGTTTGCTGAATGTCAGGGTAAATGATTTACAACAGACTGCAGATGACCTTGTCATCCCAAAAAACCAAATATGACTACCTACCCAGTAAATTAGATAAGCAGATGGTGCAAATCTGTATCGTGCAGTGGGGAACCGTCAGGGCCTTCAGAGAAGGCTTAAAAAAGAAGCCTTAAAAAATTAAAAGAGAAAAAAAATCTCTCATTTAAAATAGTTTTACTTTATATAGCATATATATAATTTAATCTATTTAATAATTGATAATAATAATCAATGCATTTATAACATTTTCTCTGATCTGAGTTATAAGGTTGAGCCAACTGTCAGGATGTTATCCAATCAAAACCATCTGTCTCTGTTAAGAGCTGGTCAGGCCTGAATGAATCCCTGGTGCAGGGAAATGTATGTATTCTGGCTTGGAGAGTGATGGGTAAATTGACCAATCACGGTTTGAGTTTGTGTGGGTGGGACAAAAAAACTCCATCTCCAGGCCTTCATGAAGTCCGAACAACATCACCTTCATCTGAGCAGAGCGATAAGAGCTAGCGTGAGAGTTTAATGAGTTGAACCAGAGTAACGTTGTGGCTAGCTGCTAAAAACAATCTCTTCAAGGTGACTTTTCCTGAAAAGCATCAAATAATATAAAACAGATAATTCAATTCAATTCAATTCAACTTTATTTGTATAGCGTCCATTCATGACAGTGTCACCTCAGGGCGCTTAAACAGACAGAAAAATTCAGGTCAGATTCATAATAGCCTAGTTAAGGAAACCAACAGATTGGATCGAATCTTGACTTGACCCGGTCCAATCCCCCATCCTGAGCAAGCACGGAGGGGTGGCGACAGTGGAAAGGAAAACACCCTTTTAACAGGGAGGAATAACCAACTCCAGAATTAGAGTGGAAAGAAAAAATTTATCCTTGTGTCCACCTCCTCTGTTGAGCGCTCTCTCAGCTCTGAAGTGCATCAAGACGCACCAGGACCAGAACTGGACACACTCTCAAAAATAGAGGTACGAGACAGGAACATTTTTGTACCATAGGTACATTTTTTACAAATTTTTCTCAAAAGTACAACATTGGTCTTTATGAGGCCAGAAGTGTACCTTTAAACTATGAAAAAATTAATGTATGTGAGAATAATGAATGAGAGTGTGAAAGAGGAAATGTGGGAGGGAGGAACTTGGGCTGGAAGAGGGAGGAGATGTGGGTAAGTGGTTGGAGGAAAGGGGGGATGGAGGAAGGAGTGGCATGCTCGTGAGTGTCTAGTAGGGATGGTCATGAGGGGCTGAAGGAAGGAAGGGCGGGAGTGTGATAGGTCAGAGGGATGGGCGGGGCTGGACATGTAAGGGGGGACTGTATGGGGTATTGGGGGTATAGGGAGGTGGGGGCGTATGTGTGGGGGGTAGGGAGGGGTTGGTGCAGTTATGTGGGGGGGAGTGCATGTGTGTGTTAGAGGGTATGAGGAGGGGTGGGGGTAGGTGTGGACGGTAGAGGGAGGAGAGTGTTGGGGGTGGAGGGAGGAGTGAGTGTGGGTATGTAAGGTCGGAGAGCGGAGTGGGTGGGTGTATGTGTGTGTGGGGGGGGGGGTACATGGAGGTGTTGGGTAGGGCTGGGCGGTGTGGGCGGAGGTTCGTATCTCGGTATTCGTGCCGGGCATCTCGTTGTCGGTGTGGTGCGGTGTGGCTGCAGGTTGGTTTGGGGGCCGGGCGCTTTGGTGGGGGGTGCGGTTTTGTTTGTGGCTTCCGGGGCTTTGTATGCGGGGCGGGTGCGGGGGGGATCTGTATCTTTTGTGTGGTTGCTCTTGCGGTGTTGATGTCTTGGGTGCCCGTGTCTCGATGTGGGGGCGGTGACGGTATATCTTTCAGCCCTAGTGTTGGGGTAGGTGTGTGGGGAGTGTGTGTGTGAGCGTGGTGGCGGGGTAGGGGGTGGTAGAGGTGGTGGCGCCCTGGTGTCAGGTGTGTGGGGCAGGGACGTTGGGGTGGGGGCTGGCCTGCCCTGGGGGGGTGTCGTCTCCTGGGCGCTTGGGAGCGCGAGTTTTTTTTTTCATGGTTTCAGTCTATGTTTCAGAGTAGTTTAATCGTAGTCGTTAGGCTACATGAGAATCATTCAGGGTTGCCATGGCTTTGATAAATATAACTGCATCTTGCATAATTCGCAGCAAACTGCAGCCTTCACTCTCAATTACTTTCAACTCAATCCCTCAAAACGATGGGATATCAGTCAGATCGCCTCTTTTGTAAGTCAATCCTGTAGAGATAATATACTGTAAAGTCCTATGGAACGGATTTTCAAAGCCATATTAGACCACATGGGATTGTTCCAGTGGAGTTCAATCAATAATTTAAATTTGCTTGCCTAAAGCAGGCTTTGAAGGGATTTGTTTGAATATTAAGCATTTTTTCTGCCTTTTGATACAGAACAAAGGTTAAAAAAATATATATATAAATAATAATAATAATTTGAGTGTTGTTACGTGTGGAAATATTGTAGTTGGGATGCTTAAGAATCCAACTCTCATAAGAGCGTCCTGTTGCTTTGGTATAATAGTTGGGTTTGTTTTACTTTTGTTTCCAAAGCGGCAACATCTTGCAACAACTTTTAAGTTATCCACTCACCTACTGTTTATCCAGCACTGGAGTTCTGTTAGTGGCAGATCTGTTAAAAAGTTGAAGGTTTTTCCTTTTATTTTATTACTCATGTGTTTGTGCAATCCCTGTAAGAGTGGTCAGTGGACAGAGTTCTCGCTGAATTAGATGGTTTCTGAATGAACAGGCCAAAGTGAAGTTAGTCATAAGCGGCCATCGGGAAGTTTTTACAATTAGACGTTTTACAATCTAAAACAACTCGACCTTAAAAACAAAACATGACATGATGTGCCGCTTGGATTACTGTCAGCTGGCGCACATTACCAGTCTATTGCCCCTTTCACACTAGCACTTACTTAGCCCGGCTCTTATTGGGCCAACATCAGACTGAGGCCATCTTCAGTGTGGGTGGCGTTGTCATAGCGAGGTTTTGTGAAGTCATTTGTTTGCAACACACAATACACAACAATGGAGGAAGTCGAGCTCGTGATTTACCTTCTGTTCTTTTATATAAGCACCATTGACCAGGGTGCTGATTTTAAGGACTCCATCTCTTGTCTTCTTGATGTGCTTCTGCTGTTGCTAATGTTTTCTCTGGTTGCAGCTGGGGTTTTTAAAGATAGCATGGTCGGGAGTCACACTCACAACTAATCCCATGACAGATTCTGGCCAATAGTGGACTGCAATCTGGATACATCACCATTTTCAGCTTTACGCAGCTCCTTCAGAACCACAACAGAGTAGATGCTAAAAGTACCCTCCCAGGGACAGTAGTAATTGTGAACACAAAGAAACCCGGCAGTGTGGTGCTGGGCTAAGTAGGTACGAGTGTGAACGGGACATATCAACTATAATCCATTGATTGCGTCATTGAGCAATCGTGTCACTCTCCGTCATCAACAGTTGTTACATATACACTACTCACAAAAAGTTAGGGATATTCAACTTTTGGTTATAATTTAAGGAAAATGTCAAATGTTCTCACCTTATCGATATTATATCATAAATGTTGGACATTTAACTGAAATTATGATGTGGTAATTCGTCCATCTCAAACAACTTATTGAGAGCAAAGCTAACAACAATGGTGGCTAAACCGAATATCCCTAACTTTTTGTGTGTAGTGTACTTTCGTCTACGTGCGCCGCTTGAATTGTGTCGATTTCAAGCACTTCTTCTCTCTCTTCTGCCAAACAAATACTTGACTTCCTGCTGCACTTCCTACTTTACCACAACGTATTTACAGCTTGATTGATAAGAGCTTGATTTTTACTGACAAGCTCCACCAGTGTCCTGTAACTCCCCTAAAACCCGCAACTGATGTCTACAGACCTCAATGGCAGTAAATGAGTTAAGCAGATCAAGAAGATCTCAATTGAACAAATAACTGAAGCCAAACTGGTGCCAGACGTTTCAAGCTGTTTATATAATGTATGGTTGCTGCATGTCTCTCTAATGATTAGATAGTTAGTTTTAAAAAGAGTGGCACCGACAAGCTAAATAAACACAAGCTGGCTCAGTTTCAATGAGATTGGTTAGTTTTTCAGAATGCTAGTGATTGGTCCACCATAGTTTTGCCCCCGGTTGTCCCAACATTGCTTTTCCATTGCTGAAGCTTCCCTCAAAACATTCCAGTCACTACTTTTTTCAAGAGTTGCAAGCTTACACACACATTCATACAACATGAAATCCCAGCAAACAATAATGCGTCTTATTGGATCTTTGAACACAGGTTGTCTAGAACAGTGGTTTTGAAACTAGGGGTCAGGACCCACACGGAGGTTGCAGGATAATTTCAGAGGGTCGCCAAATCACTGTAAAAAAATATATCAATCAACTGAGCCAAACATTTATCAAATCAATTTGGAATTTTTACGGCTATCAAAATTACCAAATTGATTTTTAAAAATTATATAATAATTACAATATATATTATAAATAACTAAGTTGTACCTACTACTATATTAAAAATACAAATTTGGCATTATCTTAGCAAGAGAAAGTGATTTTGGGCATGCAGGTGCCTTGTCACAGAAGTGAACCAAATCCAACAGAAAACATTTATCCTCCTTATTCATAGAGTTTTTGATAGTTTTCAAGCCTTACATGTACAATTTCTGTCATTGGGTGTCCACAAACAAAGTTTTACTGGTGCTTTTCTAAAAGGCTGAATTTGGCCCTATCTCAGTAAGAAAAGCTGAATGTCTGCATTTGGGTGCTTTTTCCACAGCCGATCAACCTAAATCCACTTTATCTTCCTTATTTATGAAGATTCTGACAATTTCCAAGCCTCAAATTAAGGGGATGGCTACAGGATAACCACTCTGTCATTGGGTGGGGGTCACCAACACAACACAAGTTATTGTGTGGTTTTCAAAAAGTTTGAAAACCATAGTTCTAAAATACATTTCCTTTAGTGATGGCAGAGTCCTGTAATGTGAGTAAGTCTCATTGATTTAAATTTAAAAAAAAAAAGAGAGAAACCTTCAGTGCATCACGAGTGCAGTGTGGAATATTTAGCAGGTGTGGAAAAGATTATGTGCATAAGATTTCTGTTTTTGCTGAAAAACTGGGTCACAGTTTAAATATATTGTAAATGAATTCCAGCTGACTGAAGCTGGCATCCCTTTCAAGCAGAAATCTACAAAATTTTAGTGCCACCTTTCAAGCCTGCGGGGGTGCAGTGGAAACACAGGTGTTTGTTTGAATGTTGGCTTTCGGGAGTTTGCAACTTTCTGTATTTGAGGCTACTGAAGTAACAGCTTGCTCTTCCAGCTGAGCGAGCACTAGATTTTGCTCTCACATTAATCTGAATAAAATGCAACTCATCCACATTCCAACACTTTTTCTGTCATCCATTTTCCCTAAAACACACATACACACACACACACACACACAGAGGAGTGGTGCAATATGTAATTAAGCCTGATCCACATTGTCCCAATGATCTGCACACTGGTAATTAAATCTAATCTGTGTGTGTGCATCCCAGTGCGTGCGCATGTACCCTTAAACTCTTGCATATGACTGTGAATGAGTGTTGAATGTCATAAGGCCAGAGCAGTGTAATGCCACACTCTTGTCCAGTTAATTAATTCAAATGTCCACCCTTAATTAATTTCCACACAGTGGATTGTGACTATTCCCCTGGTAACAGCCTGTGAATACATAATACCTGCAGGGACAAGAGTAAGCTGGTATAGGCCTGTGTTCGGTGCATTTTGAAAGGATTGTTGAATGTAAAGACACCCAATATTACATTGATAGTATGATAAATGTGTACGGTTTGAATGTCCACATTCTCAGTTCAAGACAAAATCCTGTATCTGCCAGTCACTGTCTGATGTGTTGTCATGTTTAAGTTGTAGTATCAGAAGTACTTGAAGAGTAATGGACATTTACAGACGGCAGGTCTAAATGAAGTGACGGGCTGTCGGTTCCACCGTGTCCGGGGTCATGTCCAATGGTTCACACTCGGGGGAGTGGCTTTCCTGTACATCTCAGTAGGACATCAGTCATTTCCTTTCTGATGCGATTCCCTTGTTTTTCGCTCACCAGCCTGAGGCAAGAACCTGTCAACTCCTTTAGCATCTTCTGTATGGTAGACAAAGTGACTAAGGATCGTGATAAGTGTTGACAAACGTGCATTCTAAAAAGTCCTGGGTCAAATTGCTGGTTAAAAAGGGAACAACTAATTCCTGGGTTAATTCAACTCAGACATTTGGGTTGTTGATTCAACTTCTTTGTTAAAATAACCCAACATTGTAGTCAACATGACAAATCGAGGCCGGTGCCAGGCAGGGGCAAGAGGGGGCATTGCCCCCCCCAAACAAACACTGTGCCCCCTTAAATCAAATCTGAAAAGGCAAGCAACTTCTAAGCTATTTTCCTATTTTCCAGTCCAACTATGTGGTTACTCTTTGTTTCATCACTTCTCCTTGTTTTTGTGCATTTACCATGGATAAGTGAATTAAAATATATAAACGTCACATCGTTCATGTTGTCAAGTGAGACTGACGATCACCTGATGGCTTGGTGTCTGCAGAGGCAGTGTTTGTAGTGTTCAAGTGCCCACACCGCATTTTGTGACGGGCGCACCGTGCACGAGAGGAAAAAGAAAATATATTCATTCATAATTTAGGCCTGTATGTGCAATCGCGGACCAGCGCACGAGAGCAAAAGAAAAGGTTTAATTTCAGCTCATTTTCACATCAAGTTCTGGGAGGTCGCTCCGTTTTCTGTGGAGGCCAAACATCACATGCTGCTGAGAAAGTTGCTGTCACCAACAGTGTGGGGGGAAGAGGAGAGAGGCGGGGATAGAGGACGTGCATGTGAATAAACGTCCTGACCCGTGATGTAAGTTTTACTCTTTATTCACTCCTGCTGCTTTCAGCAGCTCAAAGAGCTTCATGTGATTTTCTGCATATGTTTTATCCAAACTCAGACTGTAGATGACAGTTTGATGTAGCTTAGAATGAAAAAATACGTTGTTGATGGTTGTTAGAACTTTGATCAAGAATATTTGATTTTTCTTTATTTTTATTAGGCCTATTTAGCCTATTATTGTTGATATTTCCCGATTCCCCCTGAGGGAATGCCTCGAGCTTTATTGTGGTCAGGGGTTTAATGGTCAGGTGGTCAGCTTATTTGGTTGCGTTTATTTGAGAAAACATACAGCCATGGAAAAAATTAAGACACCACCCTTGTCATAAAAAATAATGGTTATGCAATTAAGTACCAACTGTGGTGTGAATCATGTGACTAAAAGAGACAGAAAAAAATATAATGTCTCAAAACTGTTTTTGGCAGTACAATGCCATAGCTATTGATGTAAGAACTTAATAACCAAAATCACTTATCAAGAAAAGCATGAAAATGGCAGATATCAGTGGTTAAATTAAATTCTGAGCTATTTTTGTTGTTATAATTACATTTGTCCAAATGTACTTTTAGTACCAGGCATTAAAATGACCAAAAATATCAGAAAACAAGGGTGGTCTCTTAATTTTTTCATCACACTGTGTGTGTGTGTGTAGTTTATTAGGTTCAAATTGATTAGAGAGATGTCTAATGGCTGTCCAACACGACAATTCTTATGTTTTTGGATGTTAAACCTTCAGCAAAAGATATTTGATTCATTTCTTAGTTTTATTTATTATAATTTATATTTTCTGTTTTCCCCCTATGGGATTGCAGGGATTTGCGTGCCTCAGTGACCCTAAGACCTATACCAGCAGAAGCTTTGGTTTCAGGTGGGACATCCATCTGGACAGGTCTTAGTGGAGAGGCCTGATGAACTGTAATTAATTTCTTGGGAGTTAAATTCTGCTAACAATACAGGCCCATTAAGAAAACACTTATTAATTACAAAAAATGGTCTGAAGCATGACGTGTACACTCATGCCCCCTTCATATTTCTGCATGCCCCCTCATGTATTTGTTCCAGGAGCCGGCCCTGGTAAAAATAACCCAACATTGTAGTTCATTTAACCCAACTTCTGGGTCAAATATTCAACCCAAAAGTTGGATGAAGAAAATAACCTAATTTTCTGGGTTGGTCCCTTTTAACCCAGCAGTGGGTCCAAACTAACCCACTATGGGTTATTTTTGACCAGGAGTTTTTAGTGTGTGGGTCCTGAGAAAGTTGCGCGTCTTTTGCAGGCTTCCTCCCATTCAGCTTCTTCGTCTCACATAGAAAAGCAGGGAAGACTCATGTTGCTGTTTTTCTTGTCATTTGACTGGAAACTGCAACCAAAAGCAGCTCGGCACAGCATTATTTCTGTATATCCCCTGATCAAGATATGTAAAATAATAAAGATATGTCTTCACGAGTCACTGAAAATGACTTTTAGTAGAACAGGGCAATAATAATGTAATAATAATGTTGAATATGGAACATTTTTATTAAAAGCTATGTTTTGCTTCTTTTTTTTTCTTTTTTTAAAGTAACAACCCCACGAGTTGTTTTTTAAGGTTGCAGAATAAAAATACATTTCCTAAAAAAATATATATTTCACCTGAAAATAGATATAAAATAAATGTTAACAGGTTTGACTATGGCATTACGTTTACATCTACAACCCAATGCGGGTTGCCAAATATGATCTCAGTGTGGCAACAGCATGTTGGGCACAGTTAGGCTGGTACTGGGGGAAAAGGTGGAGTCGGCAAGTCAAGCAGCTGCTTTGGAGCCCTGGAGATATTGCTATCCGTCTCAGAAGAAGAGTGACCTGAGAAGAGCAAAAACTGGAGTAAATTTAGGTGAAGACTACACCAGATGGACCCAAATAAACGTTTTCCACTGCAATGCGGAAATGGCGACTTTCCTCCTGGATCGGTAAGCTAACTTGTTTGCTAATGTGACTAACATTAGCTGTCAGTTATAAACTCCTCTGTATCGACAGCGAGCCTGGCAACCAAATGGCTTGTGTTGTTTTTCTGCTGTTGCAACAACAACCTAGACACACGTGATGTCGCTGTTCTGTCCAGATTCCATGTTCAACCTTTAATGCTAACAAGTCCTAATAGTCAGGGTTCCTTTGACAGCGTTTTATGATTTCTTACGCATTAAACTAAAATCACTCCAAAGTTAGCAAAGCCTGACTCTGACAGAGCAGAATACCAGTCCAGATTTGCTCTACTATGACCACATCAGCCTCAAACTCAGCAAAATACTGCTTGTGAATATATCATGGGCTATGTTTACACTGCAGGTCTTAGTGCTCAACTCCCTTCTAAATGTAGCCTGTCCACCGATCACAATGAGAACAGGTCATGCTTCTGAAGTGCCACGCACACTCAGTTGAACACGTGACATCACACACATAATGGTGTTCATGGAGACCAATGCAATCAAACATAGAGGTTACCGCATTTTGTGGTAGCACTTTGTGGTCGGCAAGTAAGCAGGTTTTGTGAAGACAGAGGAAGAAGAGAAAGGCATTTAATGCTGTGATGACTTCTCTGTGCAGAACAACCGATGCAACATCTGTACAGAGGAGTGTGTGGATGCAGCATCGGAGCCAGGAGTGGTGGGATGAGGATGTTTCAGATGAGATGTACTGAGGCAATTGAATTTTTCCACGGATATGATGTCACCAAGCAATTGAAAGCAACTTGAAATCAATTTCAAGCACAGAAACCAACTGATAGATCGCAGAGAACAGCTGATTACTGAACGTGGTGATTACATATGCGATTCTTCTCTCTACCTGCTGCGGTATGTAGTTTCAGTTACATGGGCCTCATATGTGGAAACCCACATGGGCAAGCACAGGTGGGGGCACCATGGAAACTGTGGACAAACCCACTTGGGTCCCTCATATGCAGCCGAAATTGAAACCGTATAGGCCTCATATGGACATGCTGGCTGATATTGGTTGATATCAGGTCGATATCAGGCCGATATCAATATTCAGTTTGATTTCTAATCAGGGACAAGACAAATAAATTCTCAACTATGTCTAGCAGTGTGGTTAGATGGAGAAAAACTTTGTCTTTATTGTCAGTGATTGCGCATTAATCAGATTTCTGTCAACACCAACCTGAATACTTTTTTTTTAAAGGCGCCAATGAAGGATTTTTCCTGAGTGCCTTCCTGAGTGCAGGGATGAATTCAGCACACATTTCTCCAACATGTTTACTTTGTCTAAATAATTTTTTGAGCTCATAATGGGAGGAAAACTGGAATATATTTTGTTTTGAGCTTGTTCTGACTGACATTAGTACATGGTAATGAGTCTTTTCATCAGTCAGCAGCACTGAACTTGTGCACTGCTTTCTAAATTTGTTTTTTCTTTTGCTTTACACCTAAAATTATGAGGAAAGTCAAAGTGCTTTAGTGTTTTAGGTTTGTGCTCCAATATGCAAGAGGTAAGAAAAAAGAACTTGTTTTGACAAAATACATGTTTTATAGATGAACAATTTGTACAAAAGTGTTTCATTTTGTAAAAGACTGGAGTGTTTTGCTAATTTGGCATGCGGTTGCGCTAAGTGTGAACTATTTTGAAATAAAGGGCTCTGTCAACATTGCGTTTAACAAATTTAAAAAAACTATGAATTTATTATCAACTTGAGACTGAATACCAGTTACTTTAAGCTGTGTCTTTTATAATAGATGTGCATGGAAAGGTTTGTGTGGTAGTTTAATGCTTAAGGTGAAAATGTAAATTCCACCTCTTGGTATCTATCTATAGAATCAGTAGGAGGTTAGGAATAATGGATATGAGTGGGCATAACTACCCGCTTTCTACCAGATTAGCTTGCTTTGATGGACTGCCATTTTGTTATGTTCCGTGCAATGTAATCCACAAACCACAAATTCGGTGGCGTTCAAAGTCAAATATACAGCTCTTCAGGCTTTCAATGAAAGTACTGCAATACTACATTTGACAAAAATCCCAGCTGCCATGTTGTAACATTATCCGTGGATGTTCCAGAAGGTTAGAACAAGCGCAGCACTATGAGAGCTAACTTTGGGTTTCGGTAATAAAGTCTATGAAACAGCAGCATTCAAGAAGAAACTCAGCCAACTTTGAATGACCCGGAGTGAGTGTAGACCACTAAATCAAATGTTAACTAGAGTGCTGGCACACAGCTGATGGCTTTGTGCTCTGTAGTTACCACTTTTCCATGCCAGCAGTGCAGCATTTATGGATGTGGAGGGATATGCTGCCTCGAGCCAGGAGTAGTTATGAGGAGGGAAGAGAGCAGGTGTTGCTCTTTCAAAAATTAGTTTATTAAAGTCAGCATATATGCTCATGGATGTCACTGTGGGTGATGGAAAGGAGGGAAAGGGATAAAATCAAATTCTCAAAAATGAATGATTTCATCCTTCTGTTCGTGCAACAACTTAAGTTATAACTTGAAAAAAATGTGAAAAAACTATCAGTAAAAAAAGAAATCAATGTGATATACTCTGTGATTGAGATTACCAAAGTGAACATCTCTGTGTTGTGGAAGTTTACCGAACGGCCCATGCAGGTACCAGATGATCTTGGGTTACCAGATTGGCTTGGGGGCCTGCGCCTATGCCTGCTACGGCAGCTACGATACAACAATTGCACTTGGTGGGAGGGAGAGGGCTGGGATTTGATGTGATATCTGTAATACTTCAGGACTCAGAGGATTTTCATAAATACACAGCCGATCCATGTTGGTGACTAAAGCCATTTTTATTTCTCCTTCCGCCCTCATATTCCACTCTCCTTACATACCCATAGTTATCTCTCAATGGTGTGTTTGCCCTCATCTGTCAAGGGTGGTACTACATGTCACATCCCCCAGATTCCACGTACTCCGTTCCGCTCTGCACGGCGCAGCAAACACGTTGGGAAGTGCAACGCCCACTTCGTCACCCGGCTTCGTCACCCGGCTTCGTCCAGCTGAGCTGGTCTTGGAGCCCGGGGAGAGTATGAGTGAGGCATATTCTGACAACACAAATGAAAAGCCTTTCATAATAAACGTGTAAAATTTGGTGAATAGCAAACCCAGCACACAAACTGCGCGAGGACGCAGACAGTACAGAGTTCAGGCTTTTTCTTTTTTTTTTGTCACGATCAATAGAAACAAGTGCTTTAGGTTGGGGTATTTTATGTTTTCCATAGTTCCTGTCTGTTCATGACCACTGTCCTGAGCTTTAGCCTATATTGTAGGCCAATGTAAAACAGTAAAACGCGTATGTACAGAAAACCCCAAGTTTTTTAATGAATTTTATGTTTGGATTCACAATGGCCCTCATTTATCAAACGATCGTAGAAATGATCGCACATCTGATCGTAAAAATGGTCGTACAATTGGACCCACGTGTGATGTATTAAAACATTCGTATCAGTCCAATCTCATCGTACGGACAAGAGTCTTAATAAATACCACTGCTGAAATCCATCTTCATTTGAATGCCACGCCCACGGTTACGCCCTTAAACATGCATGATTATGAGGCTTCAACCAGCGAGGTTGAACCATGGAGAGGAGAGATTCTGCCAAAAAAGAAAGTTTTGGAGGGATCAAAACAGAATTCCTCATTTGTGAGGTGGGAAAGATTAAAGAGGTGTTTGGAAGCTTAAAAACCAAAGTCAGAGACGTGCACAAAAACGCTGCACGGAGGAGGTTCAGTCAGTCTCACTGGTGTTGAACGACCGACTGAGATATTAATAAAAGTCTCATTCTAGGCCTGGCTGATACGGTTTATTCGTTTTATTAATTATTAAATTTAATAATAGCCCACATCCGATAGTAACATCACGATTCTTTATCCAATGGGCAAGAAAAAGTGGTCCAATATGAAACTCGCCACCAAAAGATGTTTCACCGGCACTGGCAACCCTCCCTCCCGTCATGAGTCCAAGTGCGACAGATCCGAGCCTGGTCCAGACAGGGACAGAAAAAAAGATGACTTGCATAAGCAAAACTAAGGGACAGTTTACTGACTGAGCACTTATACAACTTTAAGGTATAGATTACTTATTAGAAATGACGGATCAGCTGCTGTCCCCTCCATATAGCCCAGTGGGGGCTGTAGGGCGGCTCCCGGCGCATCTTCTCCTCTGACTGCACATCAAAACTCTCCAGCTGTCCGAGCGATGTGCAGCACAGGACAGGACAGGAGTGTATTGTAAATTTTCTCCGATTCTAAAGCAGCGTCTCATCCCGATGGTCCGACACCCACCTGCCTTCCTGCTGCCTGAAGCAGCCTGGGCACCTGCACGTGTGCGTACTGATGCCTTTCTCCGCTCCTATGTAGCAGTTTTACCAGCTGGGTGAGGAGATGCACGAAGAGTGCAAAGCACTAGTCTACTAGAACTATGTTAATGATTTTAATAATTTGTTGAGATAAATGGAGGAATTAAATTCAGTCACAGCTATTTTTGTAATTTTGGGAATACATTCTACATTCCCTTTTTCCTTTTTCTTTTTCTTTGCAAATGGGTTCATTCTTAGTGCTGATATGTGAATGCTTATGTTTAAATGACAGTTTGCGGTTTGATTGATAAATATTTTCATGTTCTGCTGCGCTGCAAACCCTCACTGAATCTGGGCTGTAGTTGACATGAAAGACTTTTTTACATTGATCTTACTTAGTTTTGGTTTGGTGATGAAATCTTATTTTTTGAGTTAAATCAACTTGAAAAAAAATTTTTGCTTTCACTCAAACTAAATTTATGAAGTTGTTTCAGTTTCAGAGTGCATGAACAACAAAGGGGGTGCAGCCGTTTTCAAAATTCAACATATCTGGACCACAAAGGCTCATGTGAAATACAAATTTAGCAGGAATTTAACCTTTTATATTTGTTTTCTTATAAATTTAAGTTATGTCCTTTACTGCCTTTGTTATGGTCGCATTCAGGGGAAGGTGTTTAGAAATTCTGTTCGCTTTGGATGTTAAAGTTGCACCATGAGCGTGAAGGACAGTAAGGAGATAAACTCCCATATACTGCCAACCATACCAAATCATTGTGCGCTGTGTGACACATAACCAATATGATGTATTTACTGTTTATGTTACTGTTCAGTCACAGACTCATACATTAAGAACCACTTTGTCTAGGTACTAAATATAATGTATATAGTAAATTATGATCTTTTTTTTCTTTATCCTAAATCAGAAATTTGAGATAAACTGAAAAAAATCGATGTTACAGAATTACCGCAATTCAGTTAGTTTATTTCGCAATGAAAAATTAAGCTGTGACAAAGTAAAAAAAAAAAGCTTGCTGTCTTGATTATAAATTATATTTTTACTTTGTATCAAAGCAATTTATTTCTTTGTTTTAATGTAAAAGAAGTATTTACAGCAAATTTTATGGTTAACAGTTTTGTTAGCTGTTGTTTTTTTCTTACAGCTACAGCTTGAAATGGAAGTTGTAAGAGTATTGTAATGGAGTTTGGGTTGGGCAATATCCCTTTTAATGACAGTGTTATCAAAATTCATAAATTTAAGATCCCGTGGCATTATGTGGCCTTTTTCCCCAGTCAAGTTTTGTGATGAGGGGATTTGTTGTGGCTTTTAGATGATGTGACCTCGGAGACAGCAGCTTGAAGGAGGAACGGGATGATCTTTAAGAACAAGAGATTAATTTTCCTATTCATTTTGTCTCATTTCCTATCTCCTCTCAAGGGCCAATGTGACTTTGATTCTCCTGACATTCTGAAAAATGCTGTTAAATGTTAATGGAGACTATTTTTACATGGGTCATGACCACACCTGGCACACACGTACATGCCAGACACTCAACCATGAGACACAAGGGGAATACAGACCTTGGACATAAAGACAGAACTAGGAAGTAAATTAAAACAATTAGGAAGTTAAGACGGGGCAAAACAGAAAAAGACGACGACAAGAGAATTTCCTCATTTATAGCTGGAATTTTCTCAATTAATTCACATTATGTTGCAGGTGTGAAAAGCTAGTTTGTTTTAGTTTTAAATTAAAGTTCCTTTAACTTTTAATTGGAGAAACTGAACAATGCTGCATTAATTGTTGAGCATAATTGCACAAAGCCTGAATATTAAAACAGAAACCAGCAACTTGCATCGTGTTGTGTTCACTCCATATTTCCTCTCCATAATTTTCCATTCACCCGTTCTGCAGCTGTCGTATCACATCAAACTGAATTAGGTGACTGAGATCGCCCATCTTATCGGCAAGTATGATTCAGCTACTGAGAATGAAAAGGGATTGTGTTGAGCTTTTGGGGATGTTTGATATTCTGGCAGTGACCAGTCATATTAGAATAAAAATTTTCATTGTTGAATAAAGCTGATCATTCAGATAAACTGTGTTGATTTTCAGAGGCCATTTCCTCTAAGATAAGTGGAAGCAATCCTTACACGCAGGTTTATCCTGCAATAAGCACCTGACTGTTCTCACCTTTACAAGTGCGACTAAACTCTAAAAAACATGAGCTAATTAAATCATTTTTGCAGTTTTTTTTTTCTATCACACCCCCCTTTTGGAGGAATAAATAGGCCAAAGAAAAGGCTAAATTCACAATAGTAATAGTAATTCAGATAACAAAACGTAAAAGTTTACTAAATAATACTTTAAATAAAAAGGCAGGGTACAACCTGGACAGGTTGTCAGTCTGTCATATGGTCAATACAGAGAGACAAAAAACAACATACATTCACATGTGTGAGTTCGGGGGGGGGGGGGTAGCCTAATGTCATGATAATGATAGTCATGATAATGTGGTAATGTCGTGGGCTTTGATGAGGCAGACCTGGGTTCGAGTCCCCTGGACGGAACTCAGGTGAACCCATGGACCCCTGAGCACAGTTCTTAACCCCCACCAACTGCTCCCTCGGGCTCTGTAATTGGCTGCCCACTGCACTCAGGTTCAACCTGAGATGGTTTAAATGCAGAGAGCAACTTTCCTAATGGTGGCGTGGTGGTTAGCACTGCAACCTCACAGTAAGAAGGTTGCTAGTTCAAGCCCTGCACAGTTCCAACAGTGGCGTTCCTGTGTGGAGTTTGCATGTTCTCCCCCTGTATGCGTGGGTTCTCTCCGGGTACCCTGGCTTCCTCCCACTGTCCAAAGACATGCATGTTAGGTTGATTGGTCACTATAAATTGTCCCTAGGAGTGAATGTGAGTGTGAATGGTTGTCTGTGTCTTTGTGTCGGCCCTGCAACAGACTGGCGACATGTCCAGGGAGGACCCCTGCCTCTTGGATGATGATAGCTCGGATAAGCAATCCCCGCAACCCTGAATTGGATAACCAGTAGAGAAAATGAATAAATTTCCTAATTGGCACTTTAATTGGGATTAATAAAGTATACATTATTATTATTATTATTCACTCCTGGGGTAATCTATAGTAACCAATTAACCCAACATGCATGCCTTTGGATGGTGCCTGAGGAAGCCAGTGTACATGGAGAGAACCCACACGTATGCAGAGAGGACATTGTTGGAACTGTTCGAACCCCTCCCAAGCTGGGGCTCAAACTAGCAACCTTCTTACTGTGAAGCTACAGTGCTGAACACCATGCCACCATGCATCCACTTCATTACATATTCCCACAAATTGTATGTACAAACAGATGCTGTACACAGCTGCCAAATATCATGAGCATATACAAGTTTGAGAATCAGTGACTACAAATTGAAGATCAGTAATGAATGAATGAATCACAAAAACGGTCATTGTTCCAACATCTGCTTTGTGACTTTTGAGAGAACAGATTTAAGGCATATACAGTACACGGTAAGTAAATATTAATAATGTTCCTTTAATTAATGCACTCTAATTTTCAAGTAAATAAGTATTAGCATATACTGTAAGTGATATAAGTGAATAAACCAGAGTCTGAGAATGACACACCTTCATACTAGCTGCTATTCTTCACTCAAAAACATCACATCACAGACAAGCACACATTACATAATCAGGTCCATTCTCAACCAGAGCATTGCCGGAGAAGGTAAATGGAACATTGTGACTCCCAGTGAGAGCTAAATACAGAGCACTGCATGTAAACAACATTAAACAACCACAGCAACACAGTGAGAGTTCACTTTAGGGAAGTAGGTTGAAAGAGATGGTGGGCAAGCATGAAAATAAAGGAAGGAAGGAAGGAAGGAAGGAAGGAAGGAAGGGGGCTCAAGGAATAAAGAAAAAGCTTAAATGTAATTAGAGACAGACAAACAAGTAAAAAGGTTGATATGCAATAAATGAGAACAGCGTGATGTAAAAAAATATGAAAATTATTAGAATTCAAGACAAAAAAAGCCAGCATGCGCCTCCATTTTTGTTTTCAGCACAGTTAATGTACTGCACACATTCAGATTTGTAGCTTTAATTCTAAGAAATTCTGCAAAGATCAAATGGTTTGATACTCTGCTGTTTTACCCTTACAAGTGAATCTCTGAAGCAATTCTGATCATACGCTCCGAACTGTGTTTGGGTGAGTGTGTATATTTGCTTACGGAGTCATATCCACATAGCAGATGGATTATGCCCAAGTGACGGTGTACAGGTATAGCCAGAATGTAACTGACACAATCACTGCACAATACCTCGCTTGAATAAAGCAAGCATGGAACATTTTCTTGCTGCATTGTAAAGGTTTACCTACTTCTAGCAAGATTAGATAGATATAGAAAGGT
>JALJCO010009321.1:0-36053 GCA_023101725.1 Atherinomorus stipes | reverse complement strand
AAGTAACCTGACTGGTGCTGGATAGAAAACCAGATCAGGAAAATTAACCTGACTGGTGCTGGATAGAAAACCAGATCAGGGTAAAGCAACCTGACTGGTGCTGGATAGAGAACCAGATCAGGGTAAAGTAACCTGACTGGTGCTGGGTAGAGAACCAGATCAGGTAAAGTAACCTGACTGGTGCTGGATAGAAAACCAGATCAGGGTAAAGTAACCTGACTGGTGCTGGATAGAGAACCAGATCAGGTAAAGTAACCTGACTGGTGCTGGATAGAGAACCAGATCAGGGGCAAAGTAACCTGACTGGTGCTGGATAGAAAACCAGATCAGGGTAAAGTAACCTGACTGGTGCTGGATAGAGAACCAGATCAGGGTAAAGTAACCTGACTGGTGCTGGATAGAGAACCAGATCAGGGTAAAGTAACCTGACTGGTGCTGGATAGAAAACCAGATCAGGTAAAGTAACCTGACTGGTGCTGGATAACACAATCAAGAATCTTAACCTACTGGTGCATAGAGAACCAGATCAGGGTAAAGTAACCTGACTGGTGCTGGATAGAGAACCAGATCAGGGTAAAGTAACCTGACTGGTGCTGGGGAGGGATAGAGAACCAGATCAGGGTAAAGTAACCTGACTGGTGCTGGATAGAGAACCAGATCAGGATGTCAAAGAACCACAAAAACCACCAAAAAAAACCCAACAACCACCCAACAAAACTAACCTGACTGGTGCTGGATAGAAAACCAGATCAGGGTAAAGTAACCTGACTGGTGCTGGATAGAGAAACCAGATCAGGATAAAGTAACCTGACTGGTGCTGGATAGAGAACCAGATCAGGGTAAAGTAACCTGACTGGTGCTGGATAGAGAACCAGATCAGGGTAAAGTAACCTGACTGGTGCTGGGATAGAGAACCAGATCAGGGTAAAGTAACCTGACTGGTGCTGGGTCTGACAGTAGGGAAAACACTGGCTCGGGTATGTAGTATGTTCTTGGCTGTGATGTAAAATTATAGTGAACTTGATTTTAAAACACAAGACAGTTAATATGTGTTCATTTTTTCTCCATTACTGTACCAAGGAAAAACCGAACCGTGATCTGTGTACCGTTACGCCCTAATCTGAACGGAAACCTAACTGCTAGAAGGTGAATGGATTTCTGTAGCAGCCTCTGGGGACACACATTTACACACCAGTGGACACATCAGGAGACAGCACAGTTTTCGGTGTCCCATCTACGCTGCTCTTCCTACTCTAGCTCCAGCATGATGCTGACACCTGGTTACAAACGACCCATCAGGCCTATGAGCGTTGGACCTTTTAACCCCCCCCTGAAGAATAACAGAATAACGGCTTCATAGCTGTGAGACCAGATTAGACAAGTTCGACCTGGTGGACACCGGACACTGGAGAGTCAGCCTGTCCATCCTAACACCGAGTCAGAGTTAGATCAGACCAGATGGGTGGTTGTAAGGTGGGGGGAGGTGTATCTTACAGGGTGTGTTGTCTTCCAGGTGGTGAGAGTGGAGCCGCTGGCCAACATGGGCCAGCTGACCGCCCTCCTCAGCGCCGTGGGCTGGACGCTGCCGGTGCTGCCGGAGCTGGACGACCTCACCGTGGGTACGTGCTTCATGTTGATGGGAAAACGCAGCACAGCTTCTGGAGCTGCGCTGGTGATTTCCACACATCTGTCCCTCAGACTCTGCATCCTGTTTACAGCCTCAGATCCTATAATTACGTTAGAGAGTGACGTTGCAGCTCCAGAGATGAAACTGGGAGGAAATGGCTGCAGAGCTGGGAGCTCCCCTGGATCATGTTTCATAATGCTTTCCTGATGCCATAAACTACACACCTAACAAGCTAATGTTTTCCCAGCAGGCTGCGGTTCATTCATTTATCCTGATGCTCCTGCAGGCCCACATCAACACGGCCTACTGTTCCCACCAGGTAGAAATGACATCACCTCCCCTCTCCTCTCTCAGGTGGACTCGTGATGGGCACAGGCATCGAGTCTTCCTCCCACATTTATGGGCTGTTTCAGCACATCTGTGTTGCGTACGAGCTGGTTGTTGCTGACGGTAGTTTAGTGCGCTGCACAGAGGTAAGATTTTCATGTATGACTTGTCTTAGTTTTATTTATTTAGCCTTAATGAGATCAAATGGTCATGCAGTTCCCCTTCATCATGCATCGCGTTGTAGAAAAATAAAGAATGAAGAGCCTCATGAGGAAAAATGAAAGAAGATTTATTGACAAAGTAATTAATGAGAAGATAAGCAGATGAGGCTTTGCAGGCGGAGCACAGACCAGAGAGACCTGCTCCTCTGAGTCTGGTCTGCAGACCTCTGTCCTTGGTTGGTTCAGCATGTTTTAAACCAGGGGTGCCCAAGTCCAGTCCTCCAGAGCTACTATCCTGCACATTTTCTTTGCATCTATGGATGCAGGGTAACCATTTTTTAAAACCAATCCCGATAACACACAAACATACCTAATTATACCAAATCAAAAACTCTAACCGTATGGGGTAGCTCGTGTCTAAAATAAGAAGGGAAAGTGGTTTGGAAGCAGCTTGGAGTCTCCCCTGTGAAGCAGCAGCTTTCTTTTACAATATCTCAGAAAGAAGTGCTTAAATGTACAGTCCAAAGTTTCCCTCCTGAAAAATAAACGTTGGACTTGTGCAGGTGAAATCCATCTCAAACCTTGGGCCTCTACTCGTGTGCAGTGGTGAGTTTGAATGCATCTCCCTCTCCTCCTGCCTGTAATTTGCTCTTTAGCTTTGTTCTGGTCTGGTCGGGACGTTTCTGGGTGGAGATTTCTGTTTATATCACCAGCCAATGACAGAGCTAAGAGCATGACGCTGTGTGGGAATAAGCTCATGATTGGAGCAGATGCCAGTCACTCCAACTCTCCAAGGAAAAAGAAAGAAAGAAAAAACGGTGGATGCACCGAAGAAAAGGTAAGAGCTTTGGATGGTGCACGTTGGAAAACCAGGTTAATATTGGTTTGGCTTTTACTGCTTCTGAGCTCTGAAGGAGTCGTTGAAGCTGAATAGGCTGAAGAACGAGGCGGCCATTAGCCTGAGAGGGAGGGGCTCAGTTTGATACTGTTGTCTACAAAAAGAGACGGTGGGGGGACCTCGGACTCTACCTTTAAAAGTGGGATTTTCATAGGGATGGTGAAAACGAAGCCTCGTGAGACAATGAGACATTTTGACACAGCTGGTAAGAGACCGACACAAAGTCTAGAGACATTTGAGACAGTCGGCATGAGCTCCATCTGCTGGCCGTGGACGGTACTGCAGCTGAGGGAAGCGCTGCCTGGAGCTGTCTGGTCTCTGACTCGATGTAAAATAAAAGATACGTAGTCAACCTTCTGTTAGTATTTCCTTTGTGGTTAATATCTTGGAATCATCCTCTGTGATAAATTAAGTATTTTTCAATAAATTCCCAAGTGATTGGAACCGGTATTAAGTATTGACAGATTAATCAAGATTTTGGCTCGACACTCGCGGATGACATAACGGGGCATCGGTTAGTGTGGTCATGTGGCTTTTAGCATGCTGACACTTCCACCCAAACAGCGCTAGCAAGACTTCCAGTTCATAAGATCGAGGCAGAGTCAATCAGAACATCCCTAGATTTTCAACTTCTGCATGTTTGATCTTAAAAATTCCAACTTTATGGGACATAAGTTATTGGAGAGAGTCGCCATGATATCGAACTCATAAGAATAATGTTATAATTTCCTGTTATCGGCCCAATAATTATTGTGCATCCCTAGTAGCAGCCATTCTCCAACCCCTTTATCAAATGAACGGCTCGTTACCAGCTTCTGCAGAGCTGAATGACATGCATGAGGGGACTAACCCTGTGATTCAGGTGTGTTGGAGAGGCTATGTTCTTAAGATTGCTGGATAGTAGTACTCGAGGACCAGACTTGGGCAAACCCTGTTTTAAACAGTTTACTCAGATAACTGGAACCTGATAAGGCCCTTCCAGATATGACATCACTCATGACGTGTAATCAACCGCAGTGTATGTAAGAGAAAGATTGTTGACACATCAGAGTCAAAGTAGCATTTTACAATATGTTAATTAGATCATCTCATCCACAGCTGTCTCACGCTGAGTCCTCAGTGCTGTATCATAGCAACCACATGTTCATCAGCAACTCCTCATTACAGCTGGAACCAGGATCAGCCCTGTGACGCTGGTTTTACAGGAAAAACAGCTGCATCACGCTGGATAAAACTGAATTACAGCTGTGTGAAAAAGAGTTTGCCCCTTTCTGATTTCTTTTTTTCTTTTTGCATGTTAGTCACACTTAAATGTTTCAGATCATCCAAAAAATTAACATTAGACAAAGATAACAAGTAAACAGAAAATACAGTTTTTAAATGAAGATTTTTATTTTTAAGGGGAAAAAAATCCAAACCTACATGGCCCAGTGTGGAAAAGTGATGTGCTGTTCAGATGATGAAGGTGTTACTAAAGTACTTGAAGTCCACTTGAAGCGCATTGCAGTTTTTAAAGCTCGTTTTCTCATCTTTTTGGTCAAAGCAGCATTTTCGCTGCAACAAAACCATGTTCTACTGCAGATTACTTTTTTTTTTTTTTTTTTTTTTTTTTTTTTTTTTACGCACCCTCCCCAAAACCCTCGTGTGTGTGTGTGAGGAGAGCATGGGGGGGGGGGTCTTGGGAAGGGAGACCAGGGGGTATGAATTCCCCCCTGGAAGAAGAGCCGTTACCGGCATTAGGTACCCCTGCCTCCCGGGATCCCCCCAAGGCAGAAAGGGCAGGCATGGCCGCCCCCACGGCCAGGCGACCGGCGTTCACCACAGAGGGGCCAGCCTTGGCCCCTGGGGGCGCTCGACCACGCCAGGCCAGGGAGGGGGGAAAAGGGACGGGAGCGGAAAGGGTCGGCGGAGGGGCCAGAGTCACCGGCCCAACATCCCCAGGCCTCGCAAACCCCCCAAGAGGCACGCAGAGCTGCTATTTTTTTTTTTTTTTTTTTTCCCTCCCCCCCCCCCCCCCCAACCTGACACACACAAACCCCACCAATGCACCACCACCCCCCGCACCCAAACACCCATCATCCATGCACCCCCACCCACCCACCCATCTCCACACACCCCCACAGGCAGCCACCCACACACACAACCGCATTCACGCCCCCTACTCAGATACTAAAGAATGGAAAAAGCTAGAAACAAATGTTTTTTTCTGATAAAAGAAGAGAGTCTAAGCTTTCCTTTGGTACATTCAGTGTTTCATTCAGTTTATTGGCATAGTACACAATATTCTGTGACTCTCCAAAAATCAGTGAAAATGCTTTAAAATCCTGGCAAACTCTGCTCGGAAAAGGTCTGGCAGTCAATGAGTTAATTTTTTTCCTTGTGACTTTTTAGGGCATATTTAGGACAGTACTGTTGAGGAAAAGGAAAGGCTACCACAGTGATTCTTAACCATGGGGCCGCAGCCCAAACTCGGGCCTCGAGGGCCACCTAGAGGTCATGAGGACCGTATAATTACACTGTTATTATGACTGGATGAGTTGCAATGTAGCCTCCCCCACCTGGTGGCGCTAATCTGTCAGAGTTCAACAAACAAGCAGAAGATGACACTCAGCTAGCCGCTAGCCTGTAGCTAACGTTGTAAAGAAGAATTAAAACTAAATAATGAAGACAAAAATGGTCCCAAACGCACCTAAAGAGACAAAAATCCACTCCAATTTAATAAATACGGATTAGTGAGTGGAGATATCAAAGCAGAGCTGTAGAAGTCTGGATGGAGCACCAGCTAATGCTAACATCAATGCTAACGCTAACGTTAATGCTAACGGAAACCCTGAAGCCTGATTCCGCAAGCTTCATCTAAAAGCAAAGAGCTAACACTTGTTGGAAAGAAGATCTTTAAAGAAAAAAAGAGAGAAAATCAGCTGCAGAAAATATCTGTTTTGTTTGGAAGTTCTTTAAAAAGAAAAGTTTAAATAAATAAATTGTACAGTGAAATTTTGTGCTTTAATGGCCTGTCTAAACAAATAAAAAAACAGGTTTTTACAGATAATTTAAATTGAGCCTTTCTATTTTCAATCTGATCTATTAC
Organism: Atherinomorus stipes; assembly: GCA_023101725.1. Taxonomy (NCBI): domain Eukaryota; kingdom Metazoa; phylum Chordata; class Actinopteri; order Atheriniformes; family Atherinidae; genus Atherinomorus; species Atherinomorus stipes. The sequence continues at coordinate 29,952 of JALJCO010009321.1, read as the reverse complement.
TGCAGCATTTTATCTCTTTTTTAAATCAGTTTCCATCAGTTTTTTCTGTTGTTCCTCTTTTTGGAGTAAAATGTTGTAGATTTTTTGTTTATAGCCTAATTCTGATTTGTTTTTGTAGGAGTCTGATTTTATTCCATGAATTATAGGTGTGATATAAATGTGTTTGTGACCATCTCAGATTATATCTTCATGTTTATTATTGATAAATTTGTTAATTTATTATTTTTGTTATTTGTGTTTGTCATGCCATAGTTTCAGTCTGTTAAAGGCAGGTGGATTTGCTTTAGTTATTAAATAAATAAACCAAAAATGAGACCATTGCACTGATACAGTGTTTAATTATGAATGAACCCTGGACCAGTTTGGACTGAAAACTTGGGCCCATCATGAAAAAGGTTGAGAACCCCTGCTCTAGAGGACAAAAAAATCCTGCCATCTCATGTGACCCGCTGGTGGATTTAGGTTTCTTCTAACACATCAGACAACATTTAGTCCATTCCTGGTTTAAATTCTGGTGTCTGGCACAAAGAGCAACAGCGACGTGATGGGTTAGTGATCAGCAGGCCCTCGGTTCCATCTTAGCACTACTGTTGGGAAGAGGAGATGGACTGGAATCTAAAAACATCGGACTGTGATAAATAGGGTCATATACGTTCAAATAACAGCATTAAATAGTGTTTAAATGTTGGATCAGCTCATCGTTCTCTCTCTGGGTTGGTCCAGTTGCATTTGATACTCCTCTGAAGACAGGAGGTGGAAATCAATATTTATGATTTGCTTTTATGCTCATCAGTAGCTGTTTAGTTATCAAGACAGAGAAGTGAACCGGAGCACTTTGAGTACTTTATGACCTCGCCAAGGAGGTAGCCTAATGTTTTTGGTAGCGTTTGTTTGTCCGTCCATCGTCCGTCTGTCAGCAACTTTAAAGAAAAAGTTCTGGACGGATTGAGCTGAAATCTCCACCAGCCGTGTGTCTCAGTTCAAGAATGAACCCATTAAATGTTGGTGGTGATCCGGGTCAGCTTCTGGATCCAGGAATGTTCTGGAGGATTCTTTATCATTGTGAGGTCGGCCATGTTGGAAAGGCTGTTGATGAGGCGTAAGCGCCCCCTTGTGGCAGAAGTGTGCAGCTGCTACTGAGCACATGATGTCAGGATGCAGAAATGAAACTTATGAGCTGCAGTGAGCACGAGGAGAGAAGACAGTTGGACAGACTTCTAGCAGGTGAAGATGGTGAACTGTGTGCGTCTGTGAAGAACTGGAAGTAACTAGTTGTATTTCTGCTGAACAGGATGTTTATTTAGCCTTTAATGTTATTTAGCTGATCTGCTTATTCAGAAGTTTCCTCCATTCACCATGAGCCTTTTTATGCTATTAAGCTAGCTGACCTGTTACATGCCAGTTACTGGAACTGTTAGCCTTGAACACATATGCATGTTTAGTCCTAACTGGAAGGATTTATTAGTAATAATTAACACCTTGACTGTGTTTATTTGCTGAACGAATGTTCTTCATGGCTTCTTTGTATTTCTGTGTTTATAGACCACACTCACTTCCATCCACATTCACCTGAACTACCTGGAATTCCACCTGGAAGCCTGTCGTTTGTTGCATTACTGTGCTGTTGTGATTCAGAGTGACCAGTAAAGACAGTTAACTGTACAAGCGAGTCCTGTGTGTCTGACCGACCCCCCCATGGTGAACATCAGACCTCCCTACCAACGCCTGAACACTCTTACATCATCATCACCCTGATAGGACACATTTCTGGAATTGTTTCATTTATCTCCGTACAAATGACCCGAGTGTTTGGTTACAGAGTTACAATACTCCTATAATGTTTCCTAAGTTGATCTGGATCCGGAGAAAATTCCGGATACTATGATCCCGAACACACAAGGGGGTCCGCGTTCTCCAAGTGCTTTTCTAGTTCTTATTGGTTTCAGTCGAGGTTCTGGAAAACCAAGTTTGGAGATGCAGTTGTAACCTCAGCTGGTGCGTTTTGCTCTCTGTTATCTTAAAGTAGATGCAAAGCGGCGGCAGCTTTCAGGTCGAGGCAGAGGTTTCACCTAGAAATTCTTATTTTCGTGCTAAATTAACCCTGTTTAGAAACATGTCCTCTCTATTCTGCCAGCGATTATCATGTCGCTGCAGTCAGAGGCAGATCTTCTTAGGACAGATGGATATGTACCTGCTGGTAGCTGCATCCATCTCAGAGCTAGACACACAAACTGTTTATCAGCACTGAAGACTGGATGCAGTTTTTCCTTCTGTAAATAGGAGGAGAACTCGGACCTGTTCCACGCCGTCCCCTGGTCCTGCGGAACGCTGGGATTTCTGGTAGCGGCTGAGATTAAAATTGTCCCAGCGAAGGCTTGGGTGAAGCTGCGCTACGAGCCCGTCAGAGGGCTGGAGAACATCTGTCAACGCTTCACCCAGGCATCGGAGAACAAGCAGAACACGTTCGTGGAGGGCATCCAGTACAGTCTGGATGCTGCTGTCATCATGACGGGAACCATGACCGACCACGCAGAGCCCGACAAGGTGTGGTGTTGGTGAGTGTGTGCGGAGCGTCCACGCTTTCATCACGTCTGAGACGGTTTTCCTCCTGGATGCAGATCAACAGAATCGGCCTCCACTTCAAACCCTGGTTCTTCAAACATGTGGAGGGCTACCTGGAGGCCGGCCGCACGGGCGTGGAGTACATCCCTCTGAGGCAGTACTATCACCGACACACGCGCAGCATCTTCTGGGAGATCCAGGTGCCCTCACACACACACACATGTACTTCTATTTTTGTGAGGACACTCATTGATATAATGCATTCCCTTGACCCTAACCATCACAACTGATTGCCTTAAACGAATCCTTGTCCTAAAGCCTGGATCAGACGACACGAATTTAGCCCGATTTTGGCCCGACGGAGACGTCGCAGACAGTCACTCACTCAGTCGTGCCCGATTCTGCGTTGTCGGATCGCAGAATGTCGCGTCTTCGCTCCGTGTAGTGTGACATCATCAGTGATTGGCGATTTGGCGTCTGCTACGCTCCACAACCACAACGCAGAAAGACTGGCATGTCAGAATTTTGGGGTTTTGTCCGTCTAGTGTGACATGTCCTGCGACGTGTCCCTTCATGCGGGCCAATAGGACAGCGTGCCCCTTGCTCCCACGAGAGTACATACTACTGGCAGAGCCAGAAAAGCATGGGTGAACCAACTAATACAGTACTAGGTGTGCCAAATGTAATTTCAACAGTGTTCCACCTCCACGAACATTCAAAAAAGTGCATCTCTCTGGAATGCAACATTACTTTATTAACACGATGTGTGTGTTCTATCAGTAACAGTCAACAGTAGTTCACAGCAGGTCCAAACATGCACGTATGTGACACGCTCTCAAATAAATCATTAAAAAAGTCATAGTAAAGCTCACCTTGTGTTTAAATAAAAACACCGCAAAAAATAACGGGCATTACGCCCAATGAGATGAACATAGTGAAATATGACACACTCATGCACTCTCAGAGCCATAATCCACATTATGCATGATCATCAAAGTTAATAACCATCTGAACACACCTACTGGTGCAGAGCATCCACCTTAGTCCTGAGCTGGCACGTGTAGAAACGACTATGCAATCAACTTCCTGAGATACCGGAAATGCGCATTGCCATTGACTCACAGTGCAAGACGTAGTTTCGGCAAGCGGGTTGGTGGAACATTTCAACAAGATTATTCATAACATTTCTAAACAATTTTCACAGTTTGGGAACATGTTGTGCGGTTCGTGGTTGTACTAAGAAGCAGAGAAAATTACATTTGTGGCTACAACAGTGATGTGTAGAACATGCACCTCGGACGGTAAGGACGCATTCACAAAGCTTTCTTGATTTGAATCGGAGTCCATTTGTTCGGAAAGTCAGCTTCGTTTAGGGGAGTTGTGAATGCCGATCGGTAACAAACAACCGGACTCGGCCCGCCTACAAACGCAGGTCTCGGTCTGATTCAAGTGAACCAAAGACAGGAAGTGGACTACAAAACTGTACTGGCATTGTGGGTGAAACGTTGGACAACGTGGGTAAACACTATGACAACAAACACGTGTGGGACTGCAGTACTGATAAAGATGGCTCGTGGTCAGACGTGGAGATACGAGGAAGTAAAAGCTTTAATCGATATTTGATCTGATGAAATCAAATCCAGCTCCTTGTACAAAAATAATGTCGCTTTGAGGAGGAAACAGAAGTTGTGAGAACCTTCTTGTACGTGCATCTTGTCCTCGGCTACGGTGAATCCAAATGCAGCACCACCTGAGATTCTTGGCCCGTTTGGCTACAGTGCAACGTGAACGCGATCTCGGTCCGGAAGACTACCCCCGACCCCAGCCGAACCCAGTCCCCAAACGGGCCAAGACTCGTGGACTATGCTTTCTGAATGCGCTCTTAATGAGAGAGAGGCTGCAGGGCTCCAGTATGCGACGTAGTGGTCGCATTTTAGGACTAAAATATCATCTACTTTTAAGTAAATAAGATCGTATCCCACCTCTAAACAAAACACGACCAACCTTATTCCTCTGTAATACTCGGCCCCCCATCTCTGGAATTCCCTCCCTCCTGATCTCCGTACAGTAGACTCCTTCTCTCTCTCCAAATCCAGACTCGAAACTCCTGTACAGACGTCTGATTCCACCCAACTGACCCTTCGTTACGTCCCCGCCCCCATGGAGTTGCTAAGTCTGGCAAACTTTCCGTTTTTAGCTCATTTCTACGTACATCAGCATGGATCGCTCAGTGATTTCAGTGAACATATTCTGAAGGAAATTGTGTTAAATTTCTGGAGTAATAGGTGGGAAATATTAGAGGTAGACAGAGAGGAAGCAGGATGCATCTGAGGAATTCATCATCATTTGTCGACGGAGTAATGTTGATGAAGAGGATGTTAAAATTGTATCGAAAGGCTCAGCGTTCATACAGAAAGACTCAGAAACTTGATGATTTATGTCCAGAACAAACATATAAAGGAACAACAACGTTGTTGCATCGCAGAGTAAGCTAACGGATTGTTTTATTTTAAGCTAACTGTCATGTATGACTCCAGAAAGTTTCAGGTATCTGACGTGTTTCAGCCTGTTGCTGATGTTCCCCTTCACCAGGATGTTGTTCCCACATCAGGGGATCAATACATTTAATCTGATCGGGGTAGCAGATACTGGATCTGATCGGGGTAGCAGATACTGGATCTGATCGGGGTAGCAGATACTGGATCTGATCATGATAGCAGATACTGGATCTGATCGGGGTAGCAGATACTGGATCTGATCATGATAGCAGATACTGGATCTGATCGGGGATAGCAGATACTGGATCTGATCGGGGTAGCAGATACTGGATCTGATCTGGGTAGCAGATACTGGATCTGATCGGGGTAGCAGATACTGGATCTGATCGGGGTAGCAGATACTGGATCTGATCGGGGTAGCAGATACTGGATCTGATCGGGATAGCAGATACTGGATCTGATCGGGGTAGCAGATGCTGGATCTGATCGGGGTAGCAGATACTGGATCTGATCGGGGTAGCAGATACTGGATCTGATCGGGTAAGCAGATACTGGATCTGATCGGGGTAGCAGATACTGGATCTGATCGGGGTAGCAGATACTGGATCTGATCGGGATAGCAGATACTGGATCTGATCGGGGTAGCAGATACTGGATCTGATCGGGGTAGCAGATACTGGATCTGATCGGGGTAGCAGATACTGGATCTGATCGGGGTAGCAGATACTGGATCTGATCGGGATAGCAGATACTGGATCTGATCGGGATAGCTGGTGTATCTGTTTAGCTTCTAGCGACACACAGCTGCCTTCCTCCATGTTAAAACAGTAGCTTTTACTTAATATTATGCCGCTGTCTTGTAGCTAACTACTGTGCTAGGTGGCGCTAGCGTCTTACTTTGGAATAAACAGTTTGTCGGGTCCGTGTTCAGCCTCATGCAGCCGTGAGTGAGGTCTTCCACATCGTTTATCCAAATTCCACATCTCTCCGCTTGTGTTTTTTGGTTTTGAGAAGGCAAAAAATACGTCACCCAAATGTTCTGGATATCTGTCATCAGACTTGAGAATCCTGTTTATGAAAGAGAGTTTGCCAGAAACTTCTTTCCTTAGTTACGGTTGCTAACGTTTGATTGGTCAGCGTCAGTTCTAGGGTGGGGCTTGCAAAGGGTCAAATCCATGTACATCAATCCAATGTTGTTTTTCTGTGTTCTGCTCAGTGTTTTAGCTTAATGTTTTAGCCGCTTTGTACAGTGTCCTTTGGTGCTGACAAGGCGTCTGTCAAATCAAATGTATTTATTATTATGCACATTATTATTATTATTATTATTATTGTTATGTAGATACTGATAAGCCTCGGAGCTTTCGATTGTTCATATACTTTTATCTTATAGTTTATTTTATTTCATTATATGCACCGTGGGTTTGATAGGACTGTAATTTCATCTACCATGTGGCACATTTGACAATAACGTTGACTTTGACTTTGACTTCACAGTCAGATGCGACAGAGCTAAGACGTAGCTAAAGGCTGCTGTTTGTTATTTTTGGCCAGATTTTCATCTCATCCTCCCACCCCCCTGTTGCAGGAGGCGAAGGGATTGGAACCTTGTCTGTCTGAGCTGTGACAGCTGCTGTTACCACATAATTTACCTAAAAAGCTTGTAAAAAGTGGAGTAGCACGAACATCTAGCCTGTAAATAAATGCCGGTTCCGGTAGAGCCGGAAGTTGCTCACATATTTCACACTAGGGCTCATGTGGCATCGGAATAAGGTGGGTAGACACAGCGATGCTGCTGCTGTGCAGCTCTCAGTTTAAAGGGAAGGCTGGACTCTCTCAGCACATGATTATTCCATCATGTGCTGATTTCATGTGGTTGCCGTGGTTTCCAACGTGGGGTCTGTCGGCGGCACTGATGGTGCGCACACCTGTGAGGACGCACGTGTTCGTTTGTATAGAACAACACTTTATTTCGTTTTATGGGAGTTTTTTAAACCAGCATCACTGGGTCAGCTGGACGTTGCTCTCATGGCCAGCAGACTGTGGTCAGCTGATGGTTCTGGGCGTCCTGCATGATGCACCTGGTGGAAGCTACGGCGCTGATCAGAGTCCAGTTTCTCTGCAAGCTCTTTTCCAAAGATGAGCAGCGAGACACTTTTCAGTCTCTCTGTGAGCATCGTAGCTCTGCTGCTGGATTTAATCCTGTTTACACCCGAACAGCCTCCACAGAGAAACTGGAACAGGCAGCGTTACCAGAATACCAGTAAACAGTTAATGTTGGGAAAAAACATCTTATTTCTTTTCTTTTTTTTGTCTGAAGAAGGGCTGAGGCCCGAAACGTCATGCATCAAATCTTTCTGAGGACCATTGCCTGGTGTGTGGATCCTTATTCTTTTAAAAACATCTTTGTCACACGAGTCCAAAACTTCAATAATGGAGGGAACTGATGTCCCCCGTCCACTTTCCATTTCATGAGTGACCCAAACCGTCAATTCAGAGGCCTCCAAGCCAAATGACTGATTGACAGCTGCTTGTCCCGCCTCCCGGTCTCGTGTTGTCTTTTGCGACACCACACGATGATCAGACGATGATCAGACGGTTGTCTGTTTGGTGTCGTTCTTGTAGTGTGACCACTCACGAGTAACAAGACACCGTCCGATTTCATGACACAATGTCAATGTTAATCTGACAAAGCGACCGCCGTGAAGTCTGTGTAATCTGATCCTGGCTTCAACATGATTGTAACCTAAACTCTAAAACCAAATCTTCACCCTCAAAAATAGGTTTTTCTGAGGCTTTTTTAGTGAGGACCGACCAAAATGTCCTCACTTTGGTTAAAAGCGCAAAATGGTCCTCACAATGTAGCAAGCACAGGAACACTTACACACACACCTCTGTTTCTACCTTTTTGTAACTTTAGACCAGAGCTACTGAATCTGGTCCTATGAGGACCTCAGTCCAGCAGATTTTCCGTGTCTCCCTCCTCTGACGTGAGTTAATGAGTCATTGTGCAGCTTGATTGGCTGTTGGATCTATTTAATTTGAGTCAGGTGTGTTAGAGCAGGGAGATAGAAAACCTGCTGGACTGCAGCCAGAATAGGACTGCGTGGAGTAACCCTGCTTTCGACCATGACCCTGAGATCAGCTGAGACATTAAAGCTGCAGGACACATGCGTGGTTGTCTCCTTCTTTTTGGACAACACGCTTCTAAAACGCACGAACGCATGCGTGTTTCCTGCCAGAAAAAGCTCATCAGCAACTTCCCAACGTGCTTGGTCATTTCTCTTTATTCAACTCTAACACTCTAATGCTCCAGCTTTCTCTCTCTCTCTCTCACACACACACACACACACACACACACACACACACACACACACACACACACAACCCATTAGCCATTAGTGAAGAGTCTGGCATCCCTGATGTCTGCAGCAGTAAGTGGTGGGATAAATTATGCATGGTGCTGCTTTGTCGGATACGTAGAGGAGAGTCCTCCGAGCTTTTGGCGGCTGCGTCTCTGAAAGGATTTTGTCTTTGTTCACATTGCAGGCGAGAGATGGACAGAAATAGGGCAGGTAGTGTGTGATCAGCAACATGTTGGATGTGGGTGTGTAAGACTGCGTGTGGTACGATGACACTGCCCTCTGCTGGACATAAAGAGGAACTGGAGGGAATATCATTCTAATTTTGAATATTTTTACATTATTGGCTTTTCCAGCCAATTTAATCACATCTTATGTAAATTGATGAAGTTGAATTCATTACAAAACTTCTCTAAATTGTAAATATGGCTTAAGATTTCTGCTTAATTTTCGAAGAGCAGCACTGTCCCCCCAGAAAGAAGACGTTTGTTCCATGTAGAGTTGTAGGAACCATCCTGACTTTCCTGAGTGAGGCTGTACAGTGAATTTGGTTGGAATGAGAAACTATCAGGCTTTGCAGAGAGCAGAAACTCTGGCCCACATCTGCAGCGTGATTGCTCGTGTTCGGCCTTGACTTTATTGACTCCACGTGAGTGAGACTGCCTCAGCTCAGTCACGACTGTAATCTCATGTCCAGGCCAGCTCCTCATATGTGGACCACATCTAATGTCCAGGCCTCATGGTTCGTGGACTTCATGGTTCTCTGGCCAGGTCAGGGGTCAGCTGAGGGCCTGGGTCCTAGTCAGAGCAGGACTAACAGGCCAGACTTTAGACAACTAAACTGAAACTTACAGGTTGAAACGGGTTCTTGCTGGAGCCATGACGACTGCAAACATCTCGCTGGGAGGAACCGAATGTGTGAGATGAAATACGATCAGAGTAGATGTAGATTTGCACCGTCGGGGTCCAGATGATGAAGTGATGGGGTGAGGTGTGGGTGGGGCTGTGACATATTTTATAGCTGGGTGTGCCATACCCTGTGAAATTTAAAGACGTGGGGTTTCTGTGGGTTGAAAAATGTTTCGACCTGAACTAGGATGTTTCTGTTTTGCAGCTATACGCACTCAAAAACAGAGGTACGAGACAGGAACATTTCTGTACCTGTAGGTACAGTTTTTACAAATGTTCTCTCAAAAGTACAATATTGGTCTTTATGAGGACAGAAGTACCTATATACTATGAAAAAGGGTCCAAAGTAATATAAAGTACAAATTTGTACCATTTCAACCCTAAGGGTACCTGCAGCATTGAAACATGTGTGTAGCTTGTACAATAACTATAAATAGCAGTACTTCTAAACAGTAGTATATTTATAGTTATTATATTATGATTTTCATAATAATCATAGTAATCTTAGTAATAATAATATGTATGTATTGTTTGTCCTAATATTTATATAATATTTATTCATTTATTATTAGCATCTTTGATTGTGTCATAATCTCTATTTTATTGACTTTTATTCATCATCTTTAATTGGTTTAATTGTACTTTATTAACTCATACAGCTTGATAAGGTACAAAAATGGACCATGAAGGTACAGAAGTGTCTTTCAGAAAGGAACCCCCCCAGCAACAAGCTTTGAACCCTTTTAAGTACAATCTGATACCTCTATTTGTGAGTGTGTAAGATGTTCTGAGTGTCTTTTTTATGTTTGTGTCTCTTTTTTGTAGGATATTATTCCATTCGGCAATAATCCTGTCTTCCGGTGGGTTTTTGGCTGGATGGTACCTCCTAAGATCTCCCTGCTGAAGCTGACTCAGGGAGAAACCATCCGACGCCTCTACGAGCAGCACCATGTGGTCCAGGACATGCTGATACCCATGAAGCATCTGCAGGCTGCTGTCACACACTTTCACCGAGACATCCAGGTCAGGCTGCACTGCGGGCTGGCGGGCAGTGTCGCTAGCGTAGATATGAAGTAGACCTCCTTGAGTTTATGGGATGTCCTTCCAGGTTTACCCCCTGTGGCTGTGCCCCTTCCTGCTGCCACCAGGCAGAGGGATGGTTCACCCCAAAGGTCAGCAGGAGGAACTCTATGTGGATATCGGAGCTTACGGGGAGCCGAAAGTCAAACACTTTGAAGCCAGAGAGTCAACACGACAGCTGGAGAAGTTCGTCAGAGATGTTCATGGGTAAGTTTAGTGAATGTGACATATTTGCAAGGCTTCTGGTGATTTACACGTTCTTTCACCACTGTGCAGTTTCCAGATGTTGTATGCAGACGTGTACATGGACCGGGGGGAGTTCTGGGAGATGTTTGATGGACAGCTGTACCACAGACTGAGAGACGAGTTGGGCTGTAAGGAGGCCTTCCCCGAAGTTTACGACAAAATCTGTAAATCCGCCCGGCACTGATCCTGTTCCTCCAACACTAAAATTTCATGTTGGAGTGTAAGAAGCTTAGCCCATAGTGTAATTGTTCAAAATGAAACCTCATAATTTGGAAAATGAATAACACCATTTGTTTTTCTTTAGATTACCGTGTATAAGATTTTATTTTGGACGGCATCTTATCATTATTCTCTGATCATGGGCTCCCATATCTGTGCTGATAGACAAACCACAGCTCCACTCTATACACAAGGTCATGCAATGTTAATTTGTGGTAAGGAAGGGAAGTGCAACAATGAATAAACATCAGAAGAAATGTTCACACTGCAATCCTAACGTTTTAAAAAAGACGATGGGCAGCGGGCCAAAGATAATCACACACGGGCCAACTTTGGCCCCACATTGGACAGCCCTGGTTTAGACGTGAGACTCTCACTCTGTTCCATTCTTTAGTTGGTTTTTCTTCTTTCATTGTGTTATTTTTCTTTTTTCATGTATATTTTGCTGAAGCTGATTCAACATCTGTTATGATTGGTACCAAAACTACTGGAAAATGTTACCAATGTTATGTTTTCATCATCAATCGTAAATAAAGTTAAAACGGTGAATAAATAAGTAAATAAAACACGCAACTTCTTCTTCTTTAGTCTTTCTTCTTCCTCCTCCTCCTCCCTGCTTCTTCTTCTTCATGTCTTGATGGCGGTTGGCAGACACCTACCGCCACCTACCGGCAGAGTTTCGGAGCTGCACTCTGGGCTCACGCGCGGCTCCGCCCCCTCTCCGTGGTGACCTGGGAGCGAGCTAGTCGCTCTCGCGCAGCTGCTGTCAGCCGGTTAAAAGTTCACGTTTGGAGCTAAAGGCAGCCGCAGACTTCGTGAAACGCGGGTAAGCTGTTCTCGGTGTGTCATTTCTTTTCATGAAGTCACGTGACGGTGCTGTCACTGCGACTTTGATGATCTGAAGATGTTTAAAGGTAAACTCAGAGCCACTTTTAACTAGCCGTTAGCCGCTAGTCGTAAAAGTTGTCTGCTTGCCAGTTAGCCCTAGTTAGCCTTAGCTAGTTCACACAACAGCGCATTTTTGCAAAGGTGACTTTGAAGACTTGTCGAGGCCACTCCAGACCTGTAATCCCGACCCGCTGGGGGGGGGGGGTTATAGGAGTGAATCATGTCAGTTTCGCTGTCTGGTTTTAACTTTGACACTTCATAACTTCCGTGTTTGTGGTGGTGGTTGTGGTCATGCCGGGCTGAGGGAGCTCTGCTTCGGTTAAGGTCAGGACAACAACCTGGTTACCTTGACAGAAATGCGGAAGTTTCAGGCCAGAAATAACTAACCAATCTGTTGCTTCACTCATCTTCACCCCCCCCCCCCCCCCCCCCTTACACGCTTGTTTGAAAGGAGACTGAGGTGTATTGTCTGTTTTATCATTTAGGGTGAGAAGTTTTGGTTTTCCTGTAACACTCTCAGCTTACTTTTATCCAGCCTAACTTTATTTGTAGAGCACTTTCACCACAGTAGATACTGCACACAAAGTGCTGTACAACAGAATACACAATACTTCAAAATCCATAGAACCACACCAAGTACAGGTTTAATGGTTTTATGTTTGCAGAGACTTTGGAGAGGAGTACTAGCACTGTCCCAAAGACCAGGCCAGCAGCGTAAAGGGAGGAGGGATCGCTTTCCTGTCCTGGTGCTGCTCCGTCAGCCGTGTCCAGTCTGCAGTGGAGAGAAGTTGCAGAAGAAGCATGTCCACGGATCAGGAGCCCACCTTCAGTGTGAAGCTGCTGCAGCTCATGCTGCTCTCCACCTACTGGGGAATGCAGATCTGGGTCACCTTTATTTCCAGTAAGTAACGCAGACATCCACAGACTGAGTTAGTTATTTGTTTATTCATCTTTTTCATTTTATTAGTATCCGACATTATAACTCCACTAGGTTTCCAGTTTTCAAACTTAGTTTTGATTTCTTTTGAACAGACAATAAGGTGTATGAAGATTTTTAATTTACCTTGACATGTTTCGACCGTCATCTGCAGTCTTCATCAGAAGCGTCAGCTGATTGCTATGATGTGTCTTTATGGGATGAGGGGGTTTTCATAGTGATGGCCAAATGAAGCTTCATGAAGCATCAAGGCTTTCCAGCCAATTGATTCGGGAAAAGGTTCAGTACTCGGGGTTTCATTCATATCCCTCTTTAGTGACATCTAGTGTCCAAATGGGTCCATAACAGCCCAAACAAAAATGCACTCAAACCATCTCAGTAGTGCCCATGACCAGAAAATAAAGGATTTATCAAATAAATTAGCAGCATCCGACAAATACAATGTGGATTATCTGCGCCTTTAAGTATTTGACTTATAGTTTGACAATAAAATGTTGCAAAATAAAAAGAAAACACTAGCGGGATTCGAACCACAGCCTCCCGAGTAAAAGGCAAAATTACTAACCACTATGCCATGCAAACACAATAAGACTTGAGCGCATGATCTATATGACAGAAAACGGCGGCGTTTCGTCATATCGTTTCATTTTATATGTGGCATGAATTAACTGTTGTGATCGTGAGAATTACTTATGTATTGAGTGCAGTGCTTTTGGAACTCCACGTATGAGGTGATATAGGGCTGAAATCTGTTTATTGACGAATAGGAGCGTCTTCAGTGTTCGGTTTGGCAACTTAATAATCTTCAAATACTGTGCAGGTGCAGGGCAACATAAATCGGTACCGGAAAGCTGATAAAACTGCTAGTTTCTGTGGCTGTATGTCAGGATCTTTCCATCTTTGTATTTTCCGCTCGGATAAATTATCTGTCAACTTCAATCTAGCGACTTCCAAATGTTTCTTGTGCAGATGTGAACCACAGACCGACACGTTACGTCATCTGCACAAACCGAGGCCTCGTTTTGCTCTGGTCACGTGATTCCTATGCTGACAACACGAGCTCCGATACGAAGCTTCATTAGGAACGCCCCCTTTTTCTCGACACGCGCTTCGGAGTCTCAGTTCATCGGGCACATCACTAGGTTTTCATGCTCTCGCTCACCTGAGACAGTCTCCTCAACAGACCACCAGGGCTTGGTCAGTCTGACAGATGTGTGGGTTGACCATGTCCTGGAACATCACATAAGGTCACAGCGATCAGCTGACGCTTTTGAGGAAGACTGACGCTGACAGTCGAAACATGTGAAGGGAAATGAAACATTTTCATACACCTTTATTATCTGATCAAAAGAAAATAAAACTAAGTATTTCACATGACTTCACTACTGCGCACGTGTAATTACATCATCCCACACGTTTTTACTGCTGCGCACGTGTTATTACATCTATCCCATGCTTTTACTGCTGCGCACGTGTTAATACATCCATCCCACACGCTTTTACTGCTGCGCACGTGTTATTACATCTATCCCATGCTTTTACTGCTGCGCACGTGTTAATACATCCATCCCACACGCTTTTACTGCTGCGCACGTGTTATTACATCCATCCCACTCGCTTTTACTGCTGCACACGTTATTACATCCATCCCACACACTTTTACTGCTGCGCACGTGTTATTACATCCATCCCACACACTTTTACTGCTGCACACATGTTATTACATCCATCCCACACGCTTTTTACAGCTGCGCACGTGTTATTACATCCATCCCACACGCTGTTACTGCTGCACACGTTATTACATCCATCCCACACACTTTTACTGCTGCGCACGTGTTATTACATCCATCCCACACGCTTTTACTGCTGCGCACGTGTTATTACATCCATCCCACACACTTTTACTGCTGCGCACGTGTTATTACATCCATCCCCACGCTTTTTACTGCTGCGCACGTGTTATTACATCCATCCCCCACGCTTTTACAGCTGCGCACATGTTATTACATCCATCCCATACGCTTTTACTGCTGCGCACGTGTTATTACATCCATCCCACACGCTTTTACTGCTGCGCACGTGTTATTACATCCATCCCACACGCTTTTAGCTGCGCACGTGTTATCACTTCCATCCCCCACGCTTTTACAGCTGCACACATGTTATTACATCCATCCCACACGCTTTTACTGCTGCGCACGTGTTATTACATCCATCCCACACGCTTTTACAGCTGCACACGTTATTACATCCATCCCACACGCTTTTACAGCTGCGCACGTGTTATTCACATCCATCCCACACGCTTTTACAGCTGCGCACGTGTTATTACATCCATCCCACACGCTTTTACTGCTGCGCACGTGTTATTACATCCATCCCCCACGCTTTTACTGCTGTGCACGTGTTATTACATCCATCCCACACGCTTTTACAGCTGTGCACGTGTTATTACATCCATCCCACACGCTTTACAGCTGTGCATTTGTTATTGCATCCATCCCACACGCTTTTACTGCTGTGCATTTGTTATTACATCCATCCCACACGCTTTTACTGCTGCGCACGTGTTATTACATCCATCCCACACGCTTTTACTGCTGCGCATTTGTTATTACATCCATCCCACACGCTTTTACTGCTGCGCACGTGTTATTACATCCATCCCACACACTTTTACTGCTGCGCACGTGTTATTACATCCATTCAACACGCTTTTACAGCTGCACACGTGTTATTACATCCATCCCACACACTTTTACTGCTGCGCACGTGTCATTACATCCATCCCATGCTTTTACTGCTGCGCACGTGTTATTACATCCATCCCACACGCTTTTACAGCTGCACACGTGTTATTACATCCATCCCACACACTTTTACTGCTGCGCACGTGTCATTACATCCATCCCACACGCTTTTACAGCTGCGCACGTGTTATTACATCCATCCCACACGCTTTTACAGCTGCGCACGTGTTATTACATCCATCCCACACGCTTACTGCTGCGCACGTGTTATTACATCCATCCCACACGCTTTTACTGCTGCGCACGTGTTATTACATCCATCCCACACGCTTTACTGCTGCGCACGTGTTATTACATCCATCCCACACGCTTTTACTGCTGCGCACGTGTTATTACATCCATCCCACACGCTTTTACTGCTGCGCACGTGTTATTACATCCATCCCACACGCTTTTACTGCTGCGCACGTGTTATTACATCCATCCCACACGCTTTTACTGCTGCGCACGTGTTATTACATCCATCCCACACGCTTTTACTGCTGCGCACGTGTTATTACATCCATCCCACACGCTTTTACTGCTGCGCACGTGTTATTACATCCATCCCACACGCTTTTACTGCTGTGCACGTGTTACATCCATCCCACACGCTTTTACTGCTGCGCATTTGTTATTACATCCATCCCACACGCTTTTACTGCTGCGCATTTGTTATTACATCCATCCCACACGCTTTTACAGCTGCACCTTATTACATCCATCCCACACCTTTACTCTCGCACGTGTCATTACATCCATCCCACCGCTTTTACTGCTGCGCACGTGTTATCACATCCATCCCACACGCTTTACTGCTGCGCACGTGTTATTACATCCATCCCACACGCTTTTACTGCTGCGCACGTGTTATTACATCCATCCCACACGCTTTTACTGCTGCGCACGTGTTATTACATCCATCCCACACGCTTTTACTGCTGCGCACGTGTTATTACATCCATCCCACACGCTTTTACAGCTGCGCACGTGTTATTACATCCATCCCACACACTTTTACTGCTGCGCACGTGTTATTACATCCATCCCACACACTTTTACAGCCGCGCACGTGTTATTACATCCATCCCACACACTTTTACTGCTGCGCACGTGTCATTACATCCATCCCACGCTTTTACTGCTGCGCACGTGTTATCACTTCCATCCCACACGCTTTTACTGCTGCGCACGTGTTATTACATCCATCCCACACGCTTTTACTGCTGCGCACGTGTTATTACATCCATTCAACACGCTTTTACTGCTGCGCACGTGTTATCACTTCCATCCCACACGCTTTTACTGCTGCGCACGTGTTATTACATCCATCCCACACGCTTTTACTGCTGCGCACGTGTTATTACATCCATTCAACACGCTTTTACTGCTGCGCACGCGTTATTACATCCATCCCACACGCTTTTACTGCTGCGCACGTGTTATTACATCCATCCCACACGTTTTTACAGCTGCGCACGTGTTATTACATCCATCCCACACGCTTTTACTGCTGCGCACGTGTTATTACATCCATCCCACACGCTTTTACAGCTGCGCACGTGTTATTACATCCATCCCACACACTTTTACAGCCGCGCAAGTGTTATTACATCCATCCCACACGCTTTTACAGCTGCGCACGTGTTATTACATCCATCCCACACGCTTTTACAGCTGCGCACGTGTTATTACATCCATCCCACACGCTTTTACAGCTGCGCACGTGTTATTACATCCATCCCACACGCTTTTACAGCCGCGCACGTGTTATTACATCCATCCCACACGCTTTTACAGCTGCGCACGTGTTATTTCATCCATCCCACACCCTTTTACTGCTGTGCATTTGTTATTACATCCATCCCACACGCTTTTACTGCTGCGCACGTGTTATTACATCCATTCCACACGCTTTTACTGCTGTGCATTTGTTATTACATCCATCCCACACGCTTTTACTGCTGTGCATTTGTTATTACATCCATCCCACACGCTTTTACAGCTGCGCACGTGTTATTACATCCATCCCACACACTTTTACTGCTGCGCACGTGTTATTACATCCATCCCACATGCTTTTACAGCTGCCCACGTGTCATTACATCCATCCCACACGCTTTTACAGCTGCGCACGTGTTATTACATCCATCCCACACGCTTTTACTGCTGCGTACGTGTTATTACATCCATCCCACACGTTTTTACAGCTGCGCACGTGTTATTACATCCATCCCACACACTTTTACAGCCGCGCACGTGTTATTACATCCATCCCACACACTTTTACTGCTGCGCACGTGTCATTACATCCATCCCATGCTTTTACTGCTGCGCACGTGTTATCACTTCCATCCCACACGCTTTTACTGCTGCGCACGTGTTATTACATCCATCCCACACGCTTTTACTGCTGCGCACGTGTTATTACATCCATTCAACACGCTTTTACTGCTCGCACGAGTTATCACTTCCATCCCATACGCTTTTACTGCTGCGCACGTGTTATTACATCCATCCCACACGCTTTTACTGCTGCGCACGTGTTATTACATCCATTCAACACGCTTTTACTGCTGCGCACGTGTTATTACATCCATCCCACACGCTTTTACTGCTGCGCACGTGTTATTACATCCATCCCACACGCTTTTACTGCTGCGCACGTGTTATTACATCCATCCCACACGCTTTTACTGCTGCGCACGTGTTATTACATCCATCCCACACGTTTTTACAGCTGCGCACGTGTTATTACATCCATCCCACTCGCTTTTACTGCTGCGCACGTGTCATTACATCCATCCCACAGGCTTTTACAGCTGCGCACGTGTTATTACATCCATCCCACACGCTTTTACAGCTGCGCACGTGTTATTACATCCATCCCACACGCTTTTACAGCCGCGCACGTGTTATTACATCCATCCCACACGCTTTTACAGCTGCGCACGTGTTATTACATCCATCCCACACGCTTTTACAGCTGCGCACGTGTTATTACATCCATCCCACACGCTTTTACTGCTGTGCATTTGTTATTACATCCATCCCACACGCTGTTACTGCTGTGCACGTGTTATTACATCCATCCCACACACTTTTACTGCTGCGCACGTGTTATTACATCCATCCCACACGCTGTTACTGCTGCGCACGTGTTATTACATCCATCCCACACACTTTTACAGCTGTGCATTTGTTATTACATCCATCCCACACGCTTTTACAGCTGCGCACGTGTTATTACATCCATCCCACACGCTTTTACTGCTGTGCATTTGTTATTACATCCATCCCACACGCTTTTACTGCTGTGCACGTGTTATTACATCCATCCCACACGCTTTTACTGCTGTGCACGTGTTATTACATCCACTCTTATAAAGTTGAGAACAACTTTATAAGAGTTCCTTTTGTATTGGCTCTGAAAAACGTCATGTCAGTCACTGCAGCTTCATTCACGCCTTGACTTTTTGTTGTAGCTTGTTCATAAAGTACACACACTCACACGGAGTGACTGTGTGGGAGTCAGGGTGTGTACATTTGATGTTTGAACAGTTATGTCTTTCCCATACATTTCTACATTACTACTGCAGGTAAAGTTGGAGTTTCGACTGCCATACCTGCAAACTCATAGCTTTTTCGGCTAAATTTGCCGTTTTTGGATCAACATATATGACTCACGTGAATTGTGTAGATTCAATTAGTTTTTTAGTTTTTTATTTTTGAGTGGGTAGGAGACGCTGCTGTCAGACATCTGCTGAGTGCGTGAATGCAATGTGCAGAATGCGGCGAGGTGCTGCGATGGGGAGGGGGGAGACCTACAGGCAGGTAAACTTCGAATCGACTCGACCATGTGTGAAGTGGTGAGAGAGGAAACGTGGCTGCCCTGTGGTGGCGGCTGAATAGTTGCTTTAGATGTTACAAGTTGAGTAAATGAACTGCAAATGAAACGTGATGCTAACATAGACTTTTAGCGGGCTGATAAAGTTAACACTGGTAAACATAGCCGCCGATTTCAGGCCCGAGCACCCACGAAGAACAACTTCGGTTTGATGGCAAAGTTAAAGCATTGCTGTACTTGGCGAACAGATGTGCAGGAAAGTTTAATCACTGCATGCAAAGAGCAAATGCTGATGTTCAGAGTTCATATTTGCCCTACATTTTGAAAGTTTGAAATCGGTTGTTTTAATTTAACAGAAAAAAACCTGTAGAACCTGAATGGTTAGGGTTTGGGTGATTAATCACATTACTTTTATCACTTCTACAACACATTTAGGATTAAAGGTGTCTCAGCAGGAATTCTGCATTTATCTTGAGTAGACTAGACTACTGAAACCCTGTCCTTACATGTCTCCCTCACGTCCTTCAGATGGTGGCAGTTTAGTCCAGAATGCTGCTGATCCGGTCCTCACAGGCTGACTTCAGACCTGTCTTATGTGAAGCTAAAATTCAGCTCTGAGTCTTGGACTTCTCACAAAGTTCTGGCTTGATTTTAGCCTTTAAGTTGTAAAATAAAAGTTAATGTTTTTTTTTACATATAGCAGTACTAAAGAACAAAAAATATATATCTTTTTTGACAATGGGATTAATTTAGATTAAAAATTTTTGACAGCCCTACTATGTGTGTGTGTGTGTGTGTGTGTGTGTGTGTATATATATATATATATATATATATATATATATATATATATATATATATATATACATGATATACGCACAGAGGATAATAATATATCACAATATATATTGTTACCACACATACTTCAGATTATACTACAATATAGATTTGAGGCTATATCGCCCAGCCCTAGCTGTTGATACCTATCGAGGGTAAAACAATAATCCTAAACAGGACAGACCAGGGCTGCGTCTTCCAAACTGACAATTCCCTTTACGCACTGGACTGCAAATAACGTGCCAAGAAATATTTGTTTCTTCCCTTTTCTGAGTGCACTAGAATACCTATATTAAAGCTGAATAATTAAATAAAAATCCTGGTAGACCCCTTTAGGGGGTCCCTAAAGGGGTCGGGTGTTTGTCACCTTTTTCACCTCTGATGAGTTTGCAGGTCTGGACCGCAGTCATTGAAGTGTTTTTCACTTCTTTGCATAATAGTTTGCATACAACCTCCTTTTCTTAGTACAGGCCATCAGCATAATACAGGTGGTCCCAGCTAAGCCTGTAAGGTACTTTGTCTCTAATTTAGAGGGGTTTTACTGGCACGTTGACTGGTATCACTATCAGCTCGTTTACACCCCACCCCCAAAAAAGAGAGAGGGGGGGTTATCTTGTGACTCTTAACCTTGTGGCCCCATCTCTACTGTAATTACTGTGCTACACACCATGTGAAAGGAGAAGCTGCTGCAACATTCCAGCCTCAGCAGCAGCGTGTCTGCATATGTTATATGTACATGCATGTGTGTATGTACGTATGTGTATGTATACACACTACTCACAAAAAGTTAGGGCTATTCAACTTTAGGTTTTTGGAGAGCAGAATGATGCAGAATAGATATTTAACCATTGAACAATGTTCATGTGCATTGAAAAGTTTAGAGAAAGTTTAATTCGGTTCACCTGAAAAGGTTGGAGTGGATTTTTAGATTCATTCTGACATCATATGAAAAGCCAAATATCCTTAACTTTTTGTGAGTAGTGTATGTTAAATTGTATATATTTTGATCTACAAGTTGCACTGGACTATAAGCCACACAAGCAGCCAAACTGAAAAAAGTGCGACTTATAGTCCAGAAAATACGGTACGTAGAATGAAAAGCTGCTGTCTGATTCAGCTGTTTCTGAACAAAGAAACAAAGCTGACAGACCATAAACAGGAACTCTGATTCTCACTCTGGACATTCAGATTCAGAAGACTTTATTGTCATTGTACCGGCATCCCAGTGCAATGAAATTTTGTTTTCAGTCCCTGTCCAGGATTATGCAGACAGTAGGCATAATCCTAACAGGACCGGGCAGACTGATGTGGTGCAGCCACATGAGCCGCACCTGTTTGCAGATACATGATGAAAGGGAGATGTTAAAAAAAATCAGTGCACAACAGATCATATTATACCCCCAAAACCTCAGAAAAAGGACATGTGATGTCACGACACCTTTAACCATTTTTCTGTTTTGTTTGGGGTTTTTTGTCAGATGTCTGAATTTGTCGGAACGGGTGAGAAATCCCAGGTCAGGGACTCAAAGACGACCTCGTCTGAGCTCTGAAGTCCGCTGTACTTCCATGGCTGATGGTACTCAGACTGGACTTCAGTGGTGCCACGATTAGTCGATTAATCATCGACTATTAAAATAGTTGGTGTCTAATTTCATAATCGAATGATTGTTTATTGTTTACAAGCTAGATGCCTCCTACCTCTGGTTTACCGGCGTGCTTCTCCAGAACAGTTATTGTGAGACTGAGGTGGTGAGCTGCCGCAAGATGAATGCAGCTGCAGGGATCTAAGTGAATGTAGCATTAGCATTTTGGGAAAAATCTGCCAAGTTGAGTTTGCTTAAAGGTAGAGTCCAAAGTCCCCCCACCGTTTCTGTCTGTAAACAACAGTATCAAACTGAGCCCCTCCCTCTCAGGCTAATGGCCGCCTCCTTCTTCAGCCTATTCAGCTTCAACGACTCCTTCAGAGCTCAGAAGCAGTAAAAGCCAAACCAATATTAACCTGGTTTTCCAACGTGCACCATCTAAAGCTCTTACCTTTTCTTCGGTGCATCCACCGTTTTTCTTTCTTTCTTTTTCTTTCTTCTTAAAGAGTTGGAGTGACTGGCGTCTGCTCCAATCATGAGCTTATTCCCACACGGCGTCATGCTCTCAGCTCTGTGATTGGCTGCTGATATAAACAGAAATCTCCACCCAGAAATGTCCCGCCCAAAGGTGCAGTTTGAGACGGATTTCACTTGCACAAGTCTAACGTTTATTTTCAGGGGCGAATCTTCGGACTCTACCTTTAAAGCCTCCGTTCTGTTAAATCACATCAGCGGGGTGTTAATCTGGCGGCTGTGTCGAAAGTCTGGGAAGTCTGGGACATTCACCGCTTCCTCTCGCTCAGTATGGATTCGTCTGAATTTGAAAGAAGACATTTAGAAATATGGAAATTGGTTTGGTCCAGCCCTCACCCTGTCCCACGGTCACTGGGGTTAGTGTGACGTGGAACGTCTGCTGGGGTTTCTCCTGTTATTTCGTCCGTTCATGTGCTCACTGCTGGTACCGGTGTGTAAAATGAGGGATGGTATTGAGCTTCTTGGTTGCTGTAATGCGTGTTTTTGTCTCCACGCAGGCTTTGTGATGGACAACCATCTCAACAGACACACGTATGGGTTCATTCAGAGTCGCCTCGTTCCTTTCTACCTCCACCTGGGTTCAGCCTGCGCCTTCTTTAACCTCACCATCTACGCCGTGTATCACCCCAAAGACATGCTGGATGACAGAGAAGCCTTCCAGGTTCCTCCTTTGTTCCAGGTCATCACCGTTCCCACTTTCCCCAGCTTAACTAAATCCTGTCTGTCCTTTCATCACCAGATCTTCATCTTCTTTGTGTCGGTGACAGTCGCAGCTGTCAACGCCCAGTGGTTCGGTCAGATGACATCAGAGATCATGGCAGACATGCACCTCATTGAGCAGGCCTGCGGACTGGGCCAGGACATCGGCCTGTCGTCTAACCGGGAGGCTTACGCCAAGCTGTGCGAGACGGATGTGAAGTACCGGCACCTGAGCAGCCGGCTGTGGCTGTACAGACTGCTGTCCTCTCTGTGTAACCTCTGCTGCATCGGCTGCAACTTCTACAGTCTCTGCTACATGGCTGAGAACCTGGTGGCGCTGTAGCCCCCGCTGGACCGCCGACCCCCCCGTCCAGTCCACTGACTGCCTCTCTTCGTATGGAAGGGGTGCTTTTTATTTAACGTTCGTCTTTTCTGTCTACATATTCAGTCTGGGGTGGCAGGAAGCTGGTTCTTTAGATTTGGGAAGTAATGACAGGATACAGCCTCATCCAGAAACACGTGTACCTCATTTCTGCCTGGGGGGTTGCAGAGACATGACTCCGTGGCTGCCTTGATATTTCCCCTCAGCATTATGAATGGTGCCTTCACTTACCCCCCACAGGTAAAATACCTTCTTCTGTTTTTCAGCTGTGTCTAAAGTGATGCACTTCAGACCGTCGCACCTTTGTTAACGTGTAAATGCAACGTAAAGGTTCCTGTGCCGGGCACTCCCACCCCCTCTGAGGGTGGAGTATCAGGATGTTGCATACCTGGAGAGCAGCAGTGCTTTCACAGCCCTCCTGGCTGCTGCTGGAATGGGAAAGAAGTGTGTCGACACGGTTCGAGCACTGCTTCCAGGCCATGTTGCAGGTCTGCGGTGTGCCAGGTGCATTCTCAGTTCTGGTGTTTGAGAAGTAGATCATTGATAAAAGAGCAGTGAGGCAGACGTGAAGGCTGGTGTCACTCTGCAGGTTGATCTGGTTTTCAAAGCTGTCCGATGAGAAAAGCAGCTTTCTGCACCTGTTACAACCACTAAAGAAGACATTAACTCTGCTTCAGTTCAGCTGCAAAGGAAATTTGAAGCCAGCTTTGAAATGACACTTGATAGCAGATCTCACACACCAACACGAGATCTCCATGAGAAGTCAGACAGCAGCCAAGAGGCAGCATGTGATGCAGGAATGTCACCACGGAGAGCACCGGAACAAGGTTCTCATTGTGGTTATATTACTGTTGCATGTGGTTTTCCACAACAGCGCTCAGCACGTAGAGAGTACCCCGCTCAGCACGCCGTCTTCCAGCTCTGATGGAGACTGCCTCCTGCTGGAAACCTGCTGAGCCAGCACATCTTCAGAGCATGTAGTCTCCAGCGTGAGATCAGCTGTAGGCTGGTCGAGCTGCACGGTGACGTCAGCAGGTGGCAGTGTGGCATATGTAGTACGAGGAAGTAATACACAAGTAGCTGCTAACGTATCCCTGGAGGAGTGTGCAGCCCGGTCATGTTCTGCATGTCCAGAAGAAATTTAGAGCAGTTTTAATTATTCTCCTCTGATTTTATCCTCCAGTCTGATGAATGCAGGCCTGTCCAGTCAGCAGGGATGGTTAGCGACTGGCTCTTTTTGATGGACTGCAGAGGAAGTAAAAGTTTTTTTTTGTTTTGTTTTTTAATAAAACAGTGGATGAAAGGCTGAGCAGGATGTTTGACATCACTGCTGATCTGTGTTGGTCTGTGGGGACCGTAACAAATAAGAATGTCCTAAAGGGACGTCTCTGTTGGATTTGTGAACACAGGTCAGGCTGGCATGGCAGCACTACTGTGATGATTGAATTTATTCTTGCTGTCGGTGATGCAGCTCCATCTACCACCATACGTTGAAGGGACAACGATGCGCTTCAGAGGACGCTCTATTTGAAGACAAGCAGTTTTTAGCAGCTTTAAGATCATAGAAACTCCCGCGACTATGTTTTTATCTTGTAGTGTCCTAAGACAAGTCGTATTTGTACTGGTGAAGGATTGTGAAGAGGAATTTGTTTTCTGTAGCGCCTCATAGGTGCACTCTGTGCTGTAATGTGGCTGTGGGGGACGGTAGTTTAACCTGTACTCTCAGCACAGACGGCTTCGTATAAGGGCAGAGACACAGCGGACAGACTGTCGACCGTCGCCAGATAACGGGGTCAGGCTGATCAATCGGTTTCATTCATGCCGACACGGTTAGAAAAGTGTCCGAGAACACACCGAGCCGACTCCAGACCTGGGTGTTCCTTCTGCACATGCGCAAACTATAACGTCGCTACGAAAGCAGGCGGTGCTGATCTATATGTGGCCCCAAAAACCGAAAATGACGGAAAACTTCTCAAGACAAAAACACATAAAAGCTGCTGCTGCTGTTAGCAGAGAGCGAGGACTGCTAGCTAAGGTCCCGATACGATGCTAAACCATGTGTGAGAGTTTGCAGGATGTCCGCTCTTCATCTGGTTTCTTCACCTTCACTTCGGGCCTTCTTCGCTGATTCGCCAGCAAGGTCAAGCCTCCTGCAATCTGATTGGTCAGCTCATCACCGACCAAACAACTGGCCGACGCCGATTACACACGTTCAATCAGCTGAAAAGACACCGACGGTGTTGGAGGCGCTGCAGATGGCCGACGACACAGAACACACCAACCTGACTCACGACCCCACTTCAGACGGACGGGCACGGGCCCGCCGCGTCTCCAGACGGACGAGCACGGGCCCGGACGAGCACGGGCCCGCCGCGTCTCCAGATAGACGGGCACGGGCCCGCCGCGTCTCCAGATAGACGGGCACGGGCCCGCCGCGTCTCCAGACGGACGAGCACGGGCCCGCCGCGTCTCCAGACGGACGGGCACGGGCCCGCCGCGTCTCCAGATAGACGGGCACGGGCCTGCCGCGTCTCCAGACGGACGAGCACGGGCCCGCCGCGTCTCCAGACGGACGAGCACGGGCCCGCCGCGTCTCCAGACGGACGGGCACGGGCCCGCCGCGTCTCCAGATAGACGGGCACGGGCCCGCCGCGTCTCCAGACGGACGAGCACGGGCCCGCCGCGTCTCCAGACGGACGGGCACGGGCCCGCCGCGTCTCCAGACGGACGAGCACGGGCCCGCCGCGTCTCCAGACGGACGAGCACGGGCCCGCCGCGTCTCCAGACGGACGGGCACGGGCCCGCCGCGTCTCCAGACGGACGGGCACGGGCCCGCCGCGTCTCCAGATAGACGGGCACGGGCCCGCCGCGTCTCCAGACGGACGAGCACGGGCCCGCCGCGTCTCCTGACGGACGGGCACGGGCCCGCCGCGTCTCCAGACGGATGAGCACGGGCCCAGGGCGTCTCCAGACGGACGAGCACGGGCCCGCCGCGTCTCCAGACGGACGAGCACGAGCCCGGGCCCGCCGCGTCTCCAGCAGCCGCAGGTTCTACTGCCACACCTGCAGCTGTATCTGGGTCATTCAATTAGTATAAAATCACACAATTTCCCCCGGATTTTAAAAAATGGTGGTATTTCTTTGATGTCCTTCTCAGGAGTTTACGCTCATTGATAAAGCTATAAATTACCAGCCGCTAGAAGCTCATCGGTATTTTACTGGTTACGACTGTGCATGTTTATAACGCTGCAAATGCTTTTCTGCCACTTCTGCTTTTATTGTTATGTGGGAACATTGATGGCAGTAATCTGGATGAACGTGGTCCTGAGGAGACGGGAACAGCGGGCGGCGCTGTGATTCTGATTTAATGCTGTTTTCTATCATCTGTGCAAAAACAACTACAGGGTTTAAAAAGTGAGGCCACATTATGCTTTTTTTATCAGTCACAAAGTGATCGGAACATATTGTTAGATGTTTGCATGGTTTCCAGCGTGAACTGTCAGCATTTATATGCTCGATAGCAGCTAGCCACTTAGCATGTTGTTCGGGACTTTTTCTGTTATTTTGGGAACCAGAAAGACATCTCCCTCTTTATCCGTGTGGTAGTTTTGTTGAGTGGCAGCCAAACACAGCGGGACTTCTCGGTATTTCCAAAGTAGAATAAATGAAGATTGACGAGTAATGAAGCAAGTAATCAAATGGTTCCCTTATGCAACGAAGCCATGTTTTCACCTTCTACCTAACCGGATGTGACGAATTTGGCGAAATTTCCCGGTGATCCATAGCTGCAGTCCTGCTGGTGGAGAATCCAGACACACCACCCACATGATTACTCGCAGCTCCTGCTCTAACAGGTGACCAGGTCTTCCTCGCCCTCTAGACCAGCAGCTGCAGCACAGCACTACTGTTTTAAGAACAGAGAACGTGTCAGAGCTGACAGATGATCAGGAAGTGGATTTCTGACTTAATCAATTAGGTGGTATGGGACCGCTGCCTGGACTCCAGTACTGGCCGTTACCAGCATCTTGGGCGGGTACTGGTATCGGTACTGGTACAACTCTAGTCCGTCCTGTGCATGATCAGTGTGCTTTTTCTTCCAGTTGACACATCTATGTGACATCTGACCAAGCTTTATCATTTGACTGGTCAGACTGAACGGGTCAAGGCTCCCCCCCCGCAAAAACAATGCAACGTTATCTGGGAGCTGTTTTCAGTGAAGTTTATTTTATTTATCAGCTGGTCTCTGCTGCCTGTCGGCTCTGCTTTGTTTACAGTACATGTGTACAAGTACTACATGTTTTACATTAACTTTTGGATGTATTGGTGTCTTGAAGGTCTGGGGTTGGAAGTGGGGGGACTGATCGAATACTCTGTATTTAAAGATCAACATTGTTGTTGAAGCAGGACGAGCCGTCATGCTGTGAGCCTGTATCAAATGTTTTGTGATTTTTTTTTGGGGTCCTTTTTTTGTATTAAAATAAGTTTTTATATCAGTTTTATGCTTCATTATTTATGGTCATTTTATAAGATTTAGATGCTAGTGATAATACAGGTTTCACCAGAGGGCCTTTGTGTGCATCAAGAGCAACTATTCAGCAGGTTTTAGACGTTTCCCCACCTGGGTTCAGATGAAGTGGATGTCCCCAACAACCTGTCAAGTTCTGCACATGCAAATTAGCCATCCTTCATCTCAGTGAAGAGACAGAGGTCCTGTTTGAGCGCGCTCCTGCGTGTACCAGTGGGATGGCAAGGCGTCGTATCTTCTGTCTGGCTATACTGCCACAGGATCTCTACAGCTACTTTATGAAAAAAATACTATATGTAAGGTCTTAAAGATCATTTCAATAGTTCCTAAATGAGTCCACATTCTCCACCTGTAGAAGCATGAACTCTGGCTTCTGTGTTGCACTGTGAGCCAAAATGTTTAGATGGTTTTCTCACTGTGGCAGAGGATCATGGAAATATCTTCATCTTAGCCCAGTCCTTCATTAACATAACTCATTTGTCTAGCCACAGTAATAGGTGTGAAACCTGGTGATAGAATTTAACTACAGTGAGTGATTTACCAAGATTTTGACGACACTGTATACTGCCAAGGGAAATGCAACATTTTATTCATACAACATAATATCAGTACAGAGTTACAGATCAAATAAAAGGGAAATACTGGACTTCTGTTTGGAACACCGCATAGTGAGAGAGTTCCGAGCAGTTAAGAGTACCATCACATATAACCAAGATAATCATCCCACAAAGATGTAGAGAAGGGGAATAGATGTCATTATACCACTTTAAGCAATAAACGTCGCTTGAAGACAGGTTGGTGGAAAAGACGAGGAGTAGCGACATTAGCAGCTAACAGGCTAGCAAGCAGACAACGTGAAGAAATGGCCGACTTCGATCTGATTCTGCAAGAATTAAGAGGGTTAAGCCAAGAAAATGAAGAACAGTTTGACCCTATAAAAAAAGAAATTGCAAAAGTGAATACCAGCTTGGATGAGGCCTAAGGAAGAATCCAGAAATCAGAGGAGAGATTTCACAGAAAACGAAGAGGAGGTCATGACCGCTATGCTAAAGCTGCATACCAAGATGGTGGATCTGGAGAGCTGCTCCAGATGCGAGAACATATGATTTATGGGGTCCCAGAGGGCTCCGAGAAGGAGTCGACAACAATGGTCTCATTTGTAGAAAAACTTACTCCGCGAGGGTCTCTAGTTAAAAGATATGTCCGGTCTGCATATCGAAAGGGCCTCATCGGTCGGTGGGACTCCATCATAATCAAGTTGTTAAGCTTTAAAACTAAAGAGTCATTACTCTGCAAGGCATGGTGGGGGGTTACCTGGCAAGAGAGAACTATATAAATCTGGATCATGACTACCCGCCTAATACTCAAAAAGAAGAGAATACCGGAGATCCGCAAAGTGCTGAAGGAGCGTAAAGTTCCATTTCAGACCGTCTTCCTGCCAGGCTACGCGTGAGACACGAACATGGAACCAAAACCTATGATACTATAGAGCAGGGGTAGGCGGGCCGGTGTCCTGCAGGTATTAGGATTCTTTCCTGCTGCAACACACCTGACTTCAATCAGTGGGTGATTAGCAGACTTGTGCAGCCGAGCTCTGGACATCAGGTGGTGTGTTGAAGCAGGGAGGCCCTGAAGACCTGCAGGATGCCGGCCCTCGAGGACCGGAGTTGCTCTCCCCTTCTAGAGGAGGCATCTGAAGACCTGCTGAGAAGAGGTTACACCGTGGCAGCAATCCCACCTCCAGAAACACTTGTGGAGCAGGTGCAGCAGCTGTCCTGGGAGGAGATGGACAGACGGACGGGATTTAACCTACAAGGAGAAGCTCCGAGCCTTCAGGAGATGGTCATCAGCGCTTCCGGACCCGGAGCTATCGGTGCAGGGGTATGGCCCTCCCTCTCTGGTCTGAAGAGGGAGACTTCTCCCTTTCAAGCCGTTCTTTGGACGCTCAACGGGTCAAGCTAATAGACTTCCCCACAGGGAAGTCATACGGACTTATTGTGTTCAGTTTTGATGCTTATTACTATGTCAGCTGTTGTTTATTGCCTGCTGGTTCTTGCA
>JALJCO010009317.1:0-15227 GCA_023101725.1 Atherinomorus stipes | reverse complement strand
GACGCAGTATCTGTGGGACGGTAGGCGATTCAAACCAGGCGAGTTAAGAAATTTAGTGCTTCAACTTGAACTTATTAATATTTGCCAATATAATAAATAAGCATTAAAACAGATCATTAAAAAAATCAGTATAGTGAAGGGTACAACCTGGAGGGAAGCGGGGAAGATTCGATCAGCCCGGCGGATTACATTGATCTTCTGTATCATGAGCAGCAGGCCATGAAAAAAAGGTTTAAAAAAACCGAAGTCAGCGTCTACTCCGGAGAGGAAAAAAAAGGCAAGAGAGCTCGGGTAGGAGATTCCTCTAGTGCAATGTCTTCATTAGAAAACTCGGTGGACATCCTTCTCTCCATAGAGAGGAAGGTAGACAGCTTTGACGCCCGTTTGAACCTGGTGGAGGTTCTCCATAAAGAATTCCAGGCGCTCCGGGAATCATTGGAGTTCAGCCAGAAACAGGTGGAAATGCTAGCGGCCGCAAACGCCGACCTACAAGACACGGTTAAGTCCCTCACTGAGGGAATAAACCGGCTGTCAGGAGAAAATAAAAGATGAGGGAATCAGTAATCGATCTGCAGGCTCGGAGCATGAGAGATAATCTGGTATTTGCAGGGATCCCAGAGCAGGCAGACGAAAACCCCGAGGAAACAATAAAAACCTTCATTCATAAACAACTAAAACTCCCCTCCGATACAGTCAATGGTATCGGCTTTCATCGCGTCCACCGCATGGGAAGTAAAATGCCGGATTCACGCAGACCAAGACCGATTGTTGCTAAGTTTGTTCACTTTAAACAAAAAGAGCAAGTAAAGAAGCAGGGCCGCGAGCTGAAAGGGACCAACTTTGGAGTAAACGACCAGTATCCCAAAGAAATCCTGGACCGGCGTAAAGTCCTGTTTCCTATCAGGAAAAAAAGCCATTACGGAGGGATCCCGAGCTGTCATCGCGGTGGATAAATTATTTATTAACGGACAGCTTTATCGGGACTCAAACATCACCCCGTGGCTCTTCTGATGTCAGGTACAGTTCAGTTTCATATCCTCCTAACTCTGATTAGATGAATTATTATCTGTTATGATCATAATTACTAATCTCACTACCGTTTCCACTTCACGGCTCACAACACGGATGCACTTTTTAAACCTCTGGTTTTTCGTCACTTTTCCTTGTTTCACTTTTCACTACTTTCCTCCCCTCTCTTTTTTTTCTTACTCCCACACAGTGAACTGTCATCTCACTCATGACTTTACAAACGTGAACACTACGGGTGTAGAAACTCCAGCACACGCAGCGCGAGGCACACAGACAGGCGCATGCACACACACACTGCAGGAAGAAACAGCGCGATGCACACACAGACAGACTGGTTCAGCCTGCAGCTTAGTATTCATACTTACGGCAGAAATACGCGAACAGATGCACGGCTTTATTAATATGCATGTAACATTTATTTCAGCGTTGGTTGAATGAAAATAGTCACCTGGAATGTGCGCGGAGCTCGCACAGGGGATAAGAGATTAAAAATTTTCAACCGGCTAAAAGATCTTCAGGCAGACATTGTCTTACTTCAGGAAACACATTTATCAAACTCCTCAGTCGATCTCCTTCAGACAAGACAGTTTCCACACGTGTATTCAGCTGGTTATAATTCTAGACAGAGAGGTGTAGCAATTCTGATTAATAGCAGGTTAAAATTTGACATTGATGATGTAATCAGAGATCCAGAAGGCAGATTTATAATAGTCACATTAACTGTTCAGAATCTTAAGGTATGCATTGCAAATATATATGGACCAAACGTAGATGATCCATTATTCTTTGACTCATTTTTCTCTGCTTTGCATAACTACTCTGATAGGGCGGTATTATTGGGCGGAGACTTCAACATGGTATGTGATCCAGGTATGGACAGGCTCAGTACAGCAGGACATAACAAAATATGGCATTCATCAGATATCGTTAAGCAGTACATGAAGGATTTCGGCCTTTGTGATGCATGGCGATGTCATCACCCCAACACGAGACAATATACCTTCTTCTCCTCAGTTCACCATTCCTACTCTAGATTAGATTACTTCTTAACCAGCAGCTCACTGATGAGTGAAATCTCAGAAATAGAAATCCACCCAATAACCATCAGTGATCACGCACCAGTATCATTAACTCTGAGAAATAAAACTATTAAACCAGCAACTAGGAGTTGGAGATTTAATACATCATTACTGAAAGATCCTGAGTTTATCAGCTATTTTAAAAGAGAATGGTCCATTTATCTGGAGAACAACGATGTACCAGAAACTCCAGCATGTGTCCTTTGGGAAGCAGGTAAAGCAGTAATGCGAGGAAAAATAATTTCCTTCTCTTCCCATAAAAAAAAAAAGGAAGCTGCAAGAATCTCAGAATTAGAAGTTAGAATTAAATCACTAGAAGACGCCTACCAGGTCTCCCCGGAGGAACACATGCTGAATGATATAAGGAAATTCAAGCTCGAGTTAAACAAAATAATAGACCAAAAAACACAATTCTTAGTTCAAAGACTTCGTCTAGAAAACTTCGACCATGGTAACAAGTCTGGCAAGCTTCTAGCTAATCAGTTAAAAATAAACAAGGAAAAAGCAACAATCTCCTCCGTTAAAGACTCAGAAGGAAGTATCAGCCATGATCCTGACCAGATAAATAACATTTTTAGAAACTTCTACAGAACACTATATAAATCACAAATAAACCCCACAGATGATGATATTAATCAATTTCTTAATAGTATCATTCTTCCAAAACTACAACAAGAAAATATTACGGTTTTAGATTCACCCCTCTCAATAAGTGAATTACATGACGCTCTGCAACATATGCCCAATAATAAAGCCCCAGGCCCAGATGGGTATCCGGTCGAATTTTACAAAGAGTTCTGGACAATTCTGGCTCCCACTTTTTATAAAATGATACTAGAAATAAAAGAGAAACAGAAAATACCACCAAATATGAATTCAGCAAATATCACCGTATTATTAAAACCAGGTAAAGACCCGACACTTCCAGCTAGTTATCGGCCAATCTCATTAATAAATGTAGATCTTAAGATAATCAGCAAAGCACTCGCTAAAAGGATAGAAAAAATAACTCCTCTGATAATACATCCTGATCAAACTGGTTTTATTAAAGGTCGACATTCTTCTACTAACACACGCAGGCTGATTAATCTAATAGACTATGCTACCATTCATAATCTGGAATCTACTATCATCTCGTTAGATGCAGAAAAAGCCTTCGATCGTGTTAACTGGAAATTCCTGTTTGCAACATTAAATAAATTTGGTTTTGGTCCTTATTTCATAGACTGGATAAAAATACTTTATAACAACCCTAATGCATGTGTGAGGACCAATGACCAAACTTCTTCAAGTTTCTGTTTACAGCGAGGCACCAGGCAGGGCTGCCCGCTCTCCCCTTCACTTTTTGCCATTTTCATTGAACCACTAGCAGCCGCTATAAGACAGGACAGAGATATTAAAGGGATCCCCGGCAAAAATCTAGAACATAAAATAAGTCTTTATGCAGACGACGTACTGCTTTTCCTCCAGAACTCATCAACATCTCTCTCCCAGACAATCACATTGATCAATAAATTCTCAATGATATCTGAGTACTCTATTAACTGGACCAAGACTACAGCTTTATCTGTTAATTGTACTTTACAAAACATCCCTAACACCACAATACAGTCTGGTAATATCAGATATTTAGGAATAAATATTTCTCCACAACTTTCAGAGTTAATAAAGTTAAATTATGTCCAGCTATTAAAGTCAATAGAGGAAGATCTCACGCGATGGAAGCACTTACCCATATCACTCATGGGGAGAGTTGCTACCATCAAAATGATGGTTCTACCGAAAATTAACTACTTGTTCTCAATGATACCCACCAAACCTTCCTCTAGTTGGTTTAAGTCACTGGACTCTCACATTTCCAAATTTCTTTGGAAAAACAAGCCATCACGTATCAGTTTAAAAACCTTACAACAGGTAAAAGACCGGGGAGGGTTAGACTCACCCAATTTCAATTATTATTTCCTAGCAAATAAGCTACAATTTATTTCCAAATGGCTGAAACCTACCCATCTAGATGAACCGTGGCTAGACACAGAACAAGCATTATGTGAGGATCTGGATGTCTCTGATTTGCCGTTCATCAGTTCAGCAGTCAGATCTCATAAATGCTTTAAAAGTATCAACATCTGCTCTACTCTGAAAGCATGGTGGGAATTCCTGAAATTAACCGAGTCTTCTATTATTCCATGTAAACTCACACCCATCTGGAATAACCTGGATATTTTACAAAACAAGAAAATGATTAATTTTGTGCATTGGAAGGATAAAGGAGTTAAACAATTACAACATATCATTGAAAATGGAAAATTCCTGTCATTTAATACACTTACCTTACAATACGGGATCAGTAGTACTAAATTCTTAGAATACCATCAACTTAAATCTATATTAAGCAAAAAATATACCTCTAACCAACTGATCCTGCAGACTCCGGTCAGGGTAGCAGAATTCCTGAATCTCTCTATCCCCAAACTACTGTCGAAAATATATAGATTATTATTAAAACTGGATGATTCAATTTCCCTTCCAACTTCGAAGTGGGAGGCTGACTTGTCCAGAACCCTTAACCAAAACACATGGACACAGATATGTTTAAACACGTTCCTAATGACTAAAAACTCAAATATGCAGTTGATACAATTCAAGGTTTTACACAGAGTACATTACACAGGACAGAGGATGTTCAAGATGGGTCTGTCACCTTCAAATATTTGTTTGCACTGCAATGAGAATACAACAGACAATTATCTTCACGCCTTGTGGTCTTGTCCACCGGTCCAGAGGTTTTGGCTTCAGGTATGTGATGACCTGTCAACGTGGCTCAGGTGTAACTTTCCTGCAAGCCCCGCACTGTGTTTACTGGGGGACTTGGATGAGATCAACACGGTAACCAACTATGCACATATGATACTTACTGTATTATGTATTGCAAAGAAAACTATCTTGGTAAACTGGAAATCCAAAAATAATCTGAGCATTAGCCAGTTTAGGAATTTCTTAGTAGACCATATCAGTATTGAGACGATGTCTGCCTCCTCTAAGAACCAGTTAGATGAATTCCACTCCCTCTGGTCCCCTGTGATTAGCTCCATCACTTAACGTTGGTGTAGGAGAGCCGCCTCGGCGATGTGGGGGTTGGGTGCCGGCGAGTGCTTGATGGCTATGGATCCCTGGCGGTTGACTTGGGGGGGGGTCTGGGCTGCCTCGCCGCTGGGGCGGGGCTGTATCCAGCCCGATGGGGGGCATGGGGGTCAGCGGTTGGGGCTGCTCTGCGGCGGTGGGCGGGTCGCTGGTGGGGCCCTGGCCGGTGGCTGTCGGCTGGCGCCGGGTGGCCGGGGTCGTCCCGGGGCGGGGGGGCGGGGGGGTCCTGGGCCCCGGTGCTCCGGGGTGGCCCCTGCCTCCGGGGCCGGGGGACCCGGCTTGGCGCTGGGGGGGGGGGGCCGGCGGGACGTGCCTCCTCTGGATTTGGCCGGTCCTCACGACCTGGTGACGTCTAGTCACTGCGCCGGGGGCCGGGGCGCCTCTGCTGTGTGCGTGCGGGTGTGTGTGCTGGTGGGGGGTGTGTGTGTGGTGGGGCTGGGGGATGTATCGTTGTCGTGTCTGTGTCGGGATGTGGGCATCCGGGATGTTGGTGTCGCGGGGGCGGCTATGTGGGGGGTGTGGATTTCCCCTGTGCTTGTCCTGCGTGTGGGGCTCTGGGGGTCGCGGACGGAGCTGCGCTTTCCGCCGGGGTGCTTGGTTTTCGGCGGACCCGTGGTCGTGTTGTGTCGTATCGATGTTGGGGTGTCTGGCGTGGCTGTCGGGGTGTGGGGTTTGGTCCATATCGTTCAGCTCTAGTGTGTGGAGGTGGGGGGGTTGCGGGGTGGCCGGGTCTTTTCCGCGCCGGGTGCCTGTCCCGCCCGGCCGCTGTGTCGGTTGGGGCTGGCCTGCACTGGTGGTCTCGTGCGGGTTGGTCTCGCGTGGTCCGGGGGCTGGGGGCGGTGGACTTGTGGCGTGGGGGGGGGCTGGTGGCCCCGTGGTCCCCGTCCTTGGTATGTGTGGGTGGGTGTGTGACTGGAGGGGGGCGTGAATGCGGTTGTGTGTGTGTGTGGCTGCCTGTGGGGGTGTGTGGAGATGGGTGGGTGGGTGGGGGTGCATGGATGATGGGTGTTTGGGTGTGGGGGTGGTGGTGCATTGGTGGGGTTTGTGTGTGTCGGGTTGGGGGGGCTTGAGTGGGGAGCGGGGATGGTTCTGTGGGGGGATCGGATGCGGGGCGCTGGGTGGGTGGGGGGTGTGTGTGGGTGGGTGGGTGGGTGGGTGGGTGGTGGCTCTGGCGCGGCCTGGGTGGGGGTGCAGGCTTGGGTTTGGAGGGGGGGGCATGGTCACTGGGGGGGCGGATGTGCGGGGACTAACTGGCTATACAGGAGGGGTGGGAGGAGGATGGGATGAGGGAGTGTTGACGGGGGTAAAGTCGTTGGTTGTTTGAAGTAGGGTTTAGGGGTGATACAATAGAGTGGGGGAGGAAAGGGGGAGGAAAAAAAAAAAAAAAAAATAGCAGCTCTGCGTGCCTCTTGGGGGGTTTGCGAGGCCTGGGGATGTTGGGCCGGTGACTCTGGCCCCTCCGCCGACCCTTTCCGCTCCCGTCCCTTTTCCCCCCTCCCTGGCCTGGCATGGTCGAGCGCCCCCAGGGGCCGAGGCTGGCCCCTCTGTGGTGAACGCCAGACGCCGGGCCGTGGGGGCGGCCATGCCTGCCCCTTCTGCCCTGGGGGGATCCCGGGAGGCAGGGGTACCTAATGCCGGTAACGGCTCTTCTTCCAGGGGGGGAATTCATATACCCCCCTGGTCTCCTTTCCCAAGACCTCCCCCCCCCCCCCCCCCCCCCTCTACCTCACACATACACACGTAGGGTTTTGGGGAGGGTGCGTGTCAAGCGGGCGTGGTGAGGGAGGGCACCAAAGTGCCTTTGCTTGCCACGTCTAGAGACAGCCTGCTCCCCAGTTTTAACCACACTTAGACACCTAAACACATAAAATAACAACAGCTCACAACCACTTCTGAGGGGCGGGCCATATAGTGTGTGGAAGGAGGGAGGGGCCGGTTGGGGGGTCATGCCCCCTACGCGACCCCACTCCCGGCATGACTTGGCACTGCCCCTTAGTTTTAACTGCAAACAACACACATCTTACACACACAGTCATGAGCGGGGGGTGGGGGGGGGGCAGGGTCCTTTCATACCCCGGTCTCCCGGGCGCTACTGGGGGAGGGGGGGGACAGTGGCTGCTTCACGCGCCAGTGGTTAAGGCTGGCTGCATTGCGGGGGAACTGCTGGCCTGGGGGATGCCTGGCCTGCTGCGTCCGGGGGGTGGGGGATGGGGGTGGTGGTGGGGGGGGGGACGTGTTGGGGGCTTGGAGCTCACGGCTCCTTCCCCGGCCCGAGCTACCACTCAGGAGGCACGAGGGCATGGGCAAGAGAGAGGTGGGTATGTAAGAATAATGAATGAGAGTGTGAAAGAGGAAATGTGGGAGGGAGGAACTTGGGCTGGAAGAGGGAGGAGATGTGGGTAAGTGGTTGGAGGAAAGGGGGGATGGAGGAAGGAGTGGCATGCTCGTGAGTGTCTAGTAGGGATGGTCATGAGGGGCTGAAGGAAGGAAGGGCGGGAGTGTGATAGGTCAGAGGGATGGGCGGGGCTGGACATGTAAGGGGGGGACTGTATGGGGTATTGGGGGTATAGGGAGGTGGGGGCGTATGTGTGGGGGGGTAGGGAGGGGTTGGTGCAGCTATGTGGGGGGAGTGCATGTGTGTGTTAGAGGGTATGAGGAGGTGGGGGTAGGTGTGGACGGTAGAGGGAGGAGAGTGTTGGGGGTGGAGGGGAGGAGTGAGTGTGGGTATGTAAGGTCGGAGAGCGGAGTGGGTGGGTGTATGTGTGTGTGGGGGGGGGGTACACGGAGGTGTTGGGTAGGGCTGGGCGGTGTGGGCGGAGGTTCGTATCTCGGTGTTCGTGCCGGGCATCTTGGTGTCGGTGTGGTGCGGTGTGGCTGCGGGTTGGTTGGGGGCCGGGCGCTTTGGTGGGGGGGTGCGGTTTTGTTTGTGGCTTCCGGGGCTTTTTGTGCGGGGCGGGCGCAGGGGGGATCTGTATCTTGTATGTGGTTGCTCTTGCGGTATTGATGTCTTGGGTGCCCGTGTCTCGATGCGGGGGGCGGTGGCGGTATATCTTTCAGCCCTAGTGTTGGGGTAGGTGTGTGGGGAGTGTGTGTGTGAGCGTGGTGGCGGGGTAGGGGGTGGTAGAGGTGGTGGCGCCCTGGTGTCAGGTGTGTGGGGCAGGGACGTTGGGGTGGGGGCTGGCCTGCCCTGGGGGGCGTCGTCTGGGGGGTCCGGTCCTCCTGGGTTTCGGTTGGGCCGCCCGGGTCCGGGGGGGGGGTGGCTGCTCCTGGGCGCTTGGGCCCTGGGCCCGGCGCTGTCTCCGCTCCGGGGGACGCCCGGCGCCCGGTGGGGTCGGCAGCTGCTGGTCTTGGTCCGCTAGGGCCTGGGCCCCAGACTGCAGGGGGCTCCGGCTGGGGCCGCCTTTTGCCGCCCTTCGGGGGATGCATGTCCGCTCTTTGGGGGGGTAGCTGGGATCTGGGCCTCTGGGTGGCTGCTGGGGGCCTGGGTCGTGAGCCTTGCGGGCTTTCTCCTCCTTGCAGAGACGAGGCTGCATCTGCATGACTGTATCACCACGGAGCACCCTTTATTATGCATGTTGACACTGTGACACTGCTTCCCATTGCGATGACTAGGTTGTACCTCTTCTCTACTTCCCATTGCGATGACTAGGTTGTACCTCTTCTCTACTTCCCATTGCGATGACTAGGTTGTACCTCTTCTCTGCGTAGTTCTGCGTGTGTTTGTGTGTGTTTGTATGATTTTGTTTTCCAACAGAGACCTTGGTTGTTTAGGGATCGCGGTACAGATGTACCAGTGAACTGTGTAAGTGGATTCATGTTTTCTCTCCTCTCTCTCTTCCTCTTCCTTACTCCTTTCTCTCTGTTTCACTTTCTATCATTACCTCTGTTAACTTTCATTTCTCCCTTGTCAGGCCCAGCAGTATGATATGGAATGGTGTAATAGACAAATGTTTAAATAAAAAAATAAAATGAATAAAC
This sequence comes from Atherinomorus stipes, assembly GCA_023101725.1. Lineage (NCBI taxonomy): Eukaryota > Metazoa > Chordata > Actinopteri > Atheriniformes > Atherinidae > Atherinomorus > Atherinomorus stipes. Next base: position 6,000 of record JALJCO010009317.1, on the reverse strand, counting down.
ATGATATCAAGTGGAGCCCTATGTTCATAAAGCTCCGCTTGGTAAAGCAAAACTGTTCAACAGAATAAAGCAATCAGATTTCCATTCTGCTTGCTTCGATGCTGGACAGGACAAGTAGAAAAGAAAAAAAAAAAAAAAAAAAAAAAGTAGTTCCAGGGTGACGTTTATCATCGTGTAGTAACACGTCTGTAAAAAGTAGTTCCAGGGTGATGTTTACCATCGTGTAGTAACAAGTCTCTAAAAAGTAGTTCCAGGGTGATGTTTACCATCGTGTAGTAACACGTCTGTGAAAAGTAGTTCCAAGGTGATGTTTACCATCGTGTAGTAACGCGTCTGTAAAAAGTAGTTCCAGGGTGACGTTTACCATCGTGTAGTAACGCGTCTGTAAAAAGTAGTTCCAGGGTGACGTTTACCATCGTGTAGTAACACGTCTGTGAAAAGTAGTTCCAGGGTGACGTTTACCATCGTGTAGTAACACGTCTGTAAAAAGTAGTTCCAGGGTGACGTTTTCCATCGTGTAGTAACATGTCTGTAAAAAGTAGTTCCAGAGTGACGTTTACCATCGTGTAGTAACACGACTGTAAAAAGTAGTTCCAGGGTGATGTTTACCATCGTGTAGTAATACGTCTGAAAAAGTAGTTCCAGGGTGATGTTTACCATCGTGTAGTAACACGTCTGTAAAAGTAGTTCCAGGGTGACGTTTACCATCGTGTAGTAACACGTCTGTAAAAAGTAGTTCCAGGGTGATGTTTACCATCGTGTAGAAACACGTCTGTAAAAAGTAGTTCCAGGGTGATGTTTACCATCGTGTAGTAATACGTCTGAAAAAGTAGTTCCAGGGTGACGTTTACCATCGTGTAGGAACACGTCTGTAAAAAGTAGTTCCAGGGTGATGTTGACCATCGTGTAGTAACACGTCTGTAAAAAGTAGTTCCAGGGTGACGTTTACCATCGTGTAGTAGCATGTCTGTAAAAAGTAGTTCTTGAGTGATGTTTATTATCGTGTACTAACACGTCTGTAAAAAGTAGTTCTTGGGTGATGTTTTTAAAGACGTGTTTCTACACGATAATAAAGTAGCACATGCATTGTCATGTTACTGGTCCGTTTCCAGTTAAACCAGTCATGTTACTGGTCTGTTTCCAGTTAAACCAGTCATATTACTGGTCTGTTTCCAGTTAAACCAGTCATGTTACTGGTCTGTTTCCAGTTAAACCAGTCATGTTACTGGTCCGTTTCCAGTTTAACCAGTCATGTTGCTGGTCTGTTGCCAGTTAAACCAGTCATGTTGCTGGTCTGTTTCCAGTTAAACCAGTCATGTTACTGGTCTGTTTCCAGTTAAACCAGTCATGTTACTGGTCTGTTTCCAGTTAAACCAGTCATGTTACTGGTCTGTTTCCAGTTAAACCAGTCATGTTACTGGTCTGTTTCCAGTTAAACCAGTCATGTTACTGGTCTGTTTCCAGTTAAACCAGTCATGTTGCTGGTCTGTTGCCAGTTAAACCAGTCATGTTACTGGTCCGTTTCCAGTTAAACCAGTCATGTTACTGGTCCGTTTCCAGTTAAACCAGTCATGTTGCTGGTCTGTTTCCAGTTAAACCAGTCATGTTACTGGTCTGTTTCCAGTTAAACCAGTCATGTTACTGGTCTGTTTCCAGTTAAACCAGGCATGTTGCTGGTCCGTTTCCAGTTAAACCAGTCATGTTGCTGGTCTGTTGCCAGTTAAACCAGTCATGTTGCTGGTCTGTTGCCAGTTAAACCAGTCATGTTGCTGGTCTGTTGCCAGTTAAACCAGTCATGTTACTGGTCTGTTTCCAGTTAAACCAGCCATGTTACTGGTCTGTTTCCAGTTAAACCAGTCATGTTACTGGTCCGTTTCCAGTTTAACCAGTCATGTTGCTGGTCTGTTGCCAGTTAAACCAGTCATGTTACTGGTCCGTTTCCAGTTTAACCAGTCATGTTGCTGGTCTGTTGCCAGTTAAACCAGTCATGTTACTGGTCTGTTTCCAGTTAAACCAGTCATGTTACTGGTCTGTTTCCAGTTAAACCAGTCATGTTACTGGTCCGTTTCCAGTTTAACCAGTCATGTTGCTGGTCTGTTGCCAGTTAAACCAGTCATGTTACTGGTCCGTTTCCAGTTTAACCAGTCATGTTGCTGGTCTGTTGCCAGTTAAACCAGTCATGTTGCTGGTCTGTTTCCAGTTAAACCAGTCATGTTACTGGTCTGTTTCCAGTTAAACCAGTCATGTTACTGGTCTGTTTCCAGTTAAACCAGTCATGTTACTGGTCTGTTTCCAGTTAAACCAGTCATGTTACTGGTCTGTTTCCAGTTAAACCAGTCATGTTGCTGGTCTGTTGCCAGTTAAACCAGTCATGTTGCTGGTCTGTTGCCAGTTAAACCAGTCATGTTACTGGTCTGTTTCCAGTTAAACCAGTCATGTTACTGGTCTGTTTCCAGTTAAACCAGTCATGTTACTGGTCCGTTTCCAGTTTAACCAGTCATGTTGCTGGTCTGTTGCCAGTTAAACCAGTCATGTTACTGGTCCGTTTCCAGTTTAACCAGTCATGTTGCTGGTCTGTTGCCAGTTAAACCAGTCATGTTACTGGTCTGTTTCCAGTTAAACCAGTCATGTTACTGGTCTGTTTCCAGTTAAACCAGTCATGTTACTGGTCTGTTTCCAGTTAAACCAGTCATGTTACTGGTCTGTTTCCAGTTAAACCAGTCATGTTACTGGTCCGTTTCCAGTTTAACCAGTCATGTTGCTGGTCTGTTGCCAGTTAAACCAGTCATGTTACTGGTCTGTTTCCAGTTTAACCAGTCATGTTGCTGGTCTGTTGCCAGTTAAACCAGTCATGTTGCTGGTCTGTTGCCAGTTAAACCAGTCATGTTGCTGGTCTGTTTCCAGTTAAACCAGTCATGTTACTGGTCTGTTTCCAGTTAAACCAGTCATGTTACTGGTCTGTTTCCAGTTAAACCAGTCATGTTACTGGTCTGTTTCCAGTTAAACCAGTCATGTTACTGGTCTGTTTCCAGTTAAACCAGTCATGTTGCTGGTCTGTTGCCAGTTAAACCAGTCATGTTACTGGTCTGTTTCCAGTTAAACCAGTCATGTTACTGGTCTGTTTCCAGTTAAACCAGTCATGTTGCTGGTCTGTTGCCAGTTAAACCAGTCATGTTTCTGGTCCGTTTCCAGTTAAACCAGTCATGTTACTGGTCCGTTTCCAGTTAAACCAGTCATGTTGCTGGTCTGTTTCCAGTTAAACCAGTCATGTTACTGGTCTGTTTCCAGTTAAACCAGTCATGTTGCTGGTCTGTTGCCAGTTAAACCAGTCATGTTGCTGGTCTGTTGCCAGTTAAACCAGTCATGTTACTGGTCTGTTGCCAGTTAAACCAGTCATGTTACTGGTCTGTTGCCAGTTAAACCAGTCATGTTACTGGTCTGTTGCCAGTTAAACCAGTCATGTTACTGGTCTGTTGCCAGTTAAACCAGTCATGTTACTGGTCTGTTGCCAGTTAAACCAGTCATGTTACTGGTCTGTTTCCAGTTAAACCAGTCATGTTACTGGTCTGTTTCCAGTTAAACCAGTCATGTTACTGGTCCGTTTCCAGTTTAACCAGTCATGTTGCTGGTCTGTTGCCAGTTAAACCAGTCATGTTACTGGTCCGTTTCCAGTTTAACCAGTCATGTTGCTGGTCTGTTGCCAGTTAAACCAGTCATGTTGCTGGTCTGTTGCCAGTTAAACCAGTCATGTTACTGGTCCGTTTCCAGTTTAACCAGTCATGTTGCTGGTCTGTTGCCAGTTAAACCAGTCATGTTACTGGTCTGTTTCCAGTTAAACCAGTCATGTTACTGGTCTGTTTCCAGTTAAACCAGTCATGTTACTGGTCCGTTTCCAGTTTAACCAGTCATGTTGCTGGTCTGTTGCCAGTTAAACCAGTCATGTTACTGGTCTGTTTCCAGTTTAACCAGTCATGTTGCTGGTCTGTTGCCAGTTAAACCAGTCATGTTGCTGGTCTGTTGCCAGTTAAACCAGTCATGTTGCTGGTCTGTTTCCAGTTAAACCAGTCATGTTACTGGTCTGTTTCCAGTTAAACCAGTCATGTTACTGGTCTGTTTCCAGTTAAACCAGTCATGTTACTGGTCTGTTTCCAGTTAAACCAGTCATGTTGCTGGTCTGTTGCCAGTTAAACCAGTCATGTTACTGGTCTGTTGCCAGTTAAACCAGTCATGTTACTGGTCTGTTTCCAGTTAAACCAGTCATGTTACTGGTCTGTTTCCAGTTAAACCAGTCATGTTGCTGGTCTGTTGCCAGTTAAACCAGTCATGTTACTGGTCCGTTTCCAGTTAAACCAGTCATGTTACTGGTCCGTTTCCAGTTAAACCAGTCATGTTGCTGGTCTGTTTCCAGTTAAACCAGTCATGTTACTGGTCTGTTTCCAGTTAAACCAGTCATGTTGCTGGTCTGTTGCCAGTTAAACCAGTCATGTTGCTGGTCTGTTGCCAGTTAAACCAGTCATGTTACTGGTCTGTTGCCAGTTAAACCAGTCATGTTACTGGTCTGTTGCCAGTTAAACCAGTCATGTTACTGGTCTGTTGCCAGTTAAACCAGTCATGTTACTGGTCTGTTGCCAGTTAAACCAGTCATGTTGCTGGTCTGTTGCCAGGTAACCTGACTGGATATTAAAATCTCCTACAACTATTCTCCAGCTTTTGTTGCTGCTGTTCCAGCATCTTCCAGACGTGTTGCTGCATCAGATTCATATTTCACGTGAAATGATAAAATATCTCCGTGTAAACAACTAATATTGTTTACGTAATACTGGGAATAAAATATGGGTTGATGGGAAATCATTCTCTCTGATTTATTTTATATTTCACACCGCAAGTCAACATTTGTTTGGAACTGGAGTTTGAATCAATAATGGTTAGACCAACACCTTTAACATTCATGATTTCAGCTGAATGTTTCCTTTAGACTAAAAATGACCAGCAGCTTCGCGTCCACCTCTCTCTGCAAAAAAAGTCCATCCAAATAAATAATAAAATAAATATCCAGTTTAGGAGGTTTGTTTGCATCTGTTAGATGTTTACACATATAAACATTTAGATACAAGCGCACACCCACTTACTTTTATACGTTATTCTCGTGATGGTGTCTCTGTTCAACATCCGATTCAGGAATGAGTTTGATGTCTCAGCAATCTGGATGAGAGAGAGAGAGAGAGAGAGAGAGAGAGCGAGAGAGAGAGAGCGAGAGAGAGAGAGAGAGAGAGAGAGAGAGAGAGCGAGAGAGAGAGAGAGAGAGAGAGAGAGAGAGAGAGAGAGAGGTTAAATGATGGGAGCCGGCTGAAATCAAACTGAATGTTATCTGCTCAGGATTGGATATATTCAGCGGCGCTTTGCAGGATCATGCCGATGTGTTTTTAATCTATTATCTTTACTGCCGGTGAAATGTTGAAACCCGCTGATGTTTTCTTCTCAGCCAGCAGCTCAAAACCATCTCCTGCTGCTGTTTCGCCTTCTGGAAAAACAAAAGCTCCCACTGTTTTCAAGAAAGCATGAAAAACAACAACACACCCGTGCATGTGCACGCACGCACACACGTGCACGCACGCACACACGTGCACGTGCACGCACACACACACGCGCACACACACGCACGCACACACGCACGCACACACACGCACACACCCGTGCACGCGCACGCACGCACGCACTCGTGCACGCGCATGCACACACCCTTGCACGCGCACGCACCCACACACGCACGCGCGCACGCACCCGTGCACGCGCACGCACGCACACACACACACGTGCACACACATGCACACACACGTGCACGCACACACGCACACACCCACACGCACGCACACACACACACACACACACACACACCCGTGCACACACATGCACACACACACACACCCGTGCACACACACACACACACGCACACACACACACACACACACACACACACACACACACACACACACACACACA
>JALJCO010009314.1:0-20223 GCA_023101725.1 Atherinomorus stipes | reverse complement strand
CGTACTCAAACCCATCAAGATTTCGAGTAGGTGACTGTGGACACTCACTGCACTCTCCCGCCCCCCCCCCCCCCCCCCTGGATTCGGTTCAGTAGGTGGCAATAATGCTCCCTGAAATGGGCAACAAACTGCCACAAAACTCAAGAGAAGAAGAAGAAGAAGAAGAAGAAGAAAGTCAGTGCACTCATTACAAGCGGAAAAATGGCAGAAGGACATAGATTTGTTGGCATCGATTTTGGCGCAAGGCTTCACAAAGGATGTTCATGTTTTCGTAATGACAAATTACACTCAGGTGAAAAGCGCCATTTTGCTTTCATTTCTGATGAGTACTCTGCATGGGAGTATGCGATTTGGGACAGTACTGTGAACTCGAAAATCATGTACTATACATAGTATGGTTAGTGTACTCAGTTTGGGATTTTGAGTATAAAGTGTGGAAGTAGGAGATTTGGGGCACAGCATTTGCCTTTGAGTGGCTACTTGAAAACAGGGATATCTCTTTGGTTGAATGGTTAGCACGCATGACTCTCACCCAGGAGTCTGTGGGATTGAATCCCACCCAGGCCCTCCTTCATCCTGCCACACTATGGGCCAGATCTATCACAGGTTTAAGTGTATAAAAACGTGAGCTATCTCATTGCACACACAAGAAAATGTACAAACGGATCTATTAACAGCTTCCAAAGAGGGTTTGGTCTTTAAAACGTTCTAAATAAACATGCCTAAAAAACCACAACCAGCTGAACCAAATGACTACAGACCAGTTGCTCTGACATCTCACATCATGAAAGTCCTGGAGAGACTCTTACTGGCTCACCTCAACAAGCAAGTGAACACCTTTCAGGACCCATTACAGTTTGCATATTGTAATGGGCTTGGGGTTGAAGACGCCATCATCTTCTTGCTTCAGAGAGCCCACTCTCATCTGGACCAGTCAGGCAGCACTTTGAGGGTCATGTTCTTTGATTTTTCAAGTGCCTTTAATACTATTCAGCTGCTTTGCTATGTCAGAAGCTCCATAACTTCCAGGTGGATCCCTCCACAACCACCTGGATTTACGACTACCTAACAAACAGACCACAGTTTGTGAGACTGAAAGGTTGTGTGTCTGAGATGGTGGTCAGCAGCACTGGAGCACCACAAGGGACTGTACTCTCACCATTCCTCTTCACACTGTACACCTCAGACTTCCAGTATAACTCTGATCCTGTCATCTGCAGAAATATTCTGATGACTCTGCTGTTGTGGGTGTATTAGTGATGGACAAGAAGCCGAGTACAGGAACTTGTCAATCAGTTTGTGAAATGGTGCAGTAACAATCAGCTCATCTTAAATACCAGCAAGACTAAAGAGATGATTGTTGACTTCAGGAGGAGCAAGAATAAGCAGCATAGTCCTGTCTACATCCTGGAAGAGGAGGTGGAGGTGGTGGAGAACTACAAATACCTGGAGTTCAGCTGGACAACAGACTCGACTGGAAATGCAACAGTGACTACATCTACAAGAAAGGTCTGAGCAGACTCTACTTCTTAAGGAAGCTGAAATCATTTAACGTCTGCAACAAGATGTTGCAGATCTTCTATAAGTCTGTGGTAGAAAGTGCAATTAGCTTTGCAGCATCTGCTGGGGAAGCAGCATCAGAATCAGAGACTTGAAGAAACTAAACAAGCTGATCAAGAAAGCTGGTTCTGTGCTGGGGATAACTCTGGAGCCGCTGGAGATTATCTTTAAGAAAAGAATGCTGCACAATTGATGAAGATGATGGAGGATTCTTCCTCCTCTCCACAACAGGGTGAAGAATCAACAGAGTGTGTTCAGTGGGAGGCTGCGTCAGGTTCACTGTAGGAGGGAAAGATACAGAAATTCATTCCTGCCAGCAGCATCACCCTAAAGAACAAGACTGACTGACCGACTGACTTATTATTGTTTTGTTATTATGTCATATTAATGTTATATTGTTAAAAACAAAAAAACAAAAAAAGAGAAAAAAAAAAGAAAGAAAGAAAGAAAAAAGAAAAAAAAAGAGTGAGCTTTTTACAATGTTGAATTTCCCTTCTGGGATAAATAAAGTATTTTTCATTTCATTTCATTTCATTCATATATACTTGGTAAGATTTGAGTTTTTGTGGTGCATGTGACAAGGTATGCAAAGTGGGTCCAGGTGGGATTTCATCCCCAGACTCCGGTGAGAGTCATGCACACTTACGAGTCAGCCAAAGGGATATCCCGCTTGGCTGACTGGTTAATGTGCATGACTCTAACTCAGGAGTCTGGGGATTGAATCCTGCCGGCCCTCCTTGCGTACCCCTGCCACATTCATCTTACTGTGAATATAAAGGGGGAAATGGAAATCTGGCTATGACCTCAACAATACAACAATGTAAGCTAGCTAGCCGGCTGCATTGGATGGGCCTCCTGCTAATAGACATTATCAGGAGACATCCAGAAAGCAAATCCCCAAAGGTTTGGTGAATATGCCCCATGATGAGAAACTCCATGATCCATACAACATTTCTGAGGGAAAATGGGTTTTACATATGCCCATGCAACCTCGCACAAATGCTAACATCATGTTTTTAAAGGGATATTGTGTAAGTTCTCCTGTGTTTTATTCACAAAAACTGATTATTTGGTTCAAAAGTGTTTTTTCATTAATCACTAATCACTCCCATCAACAAACTGAAGTGCTCCTCTAAGTTCTAAATTTGCCGTTCGTATCATTCATTTACACATCGAGCGGGGCGGCTCGGTGAAGGCTGCCATGTCGTATCGCCATGTTTTTGCGTTCAGGAGAAGCATGACAGCAGGAAAACACAGAAACTCACCGGACACACCGGAGTTTTCAGCTCAGTTCGAGGTAATGCCTTTGAAAAGTCACCGCGCTGCAGTGGGAGAAACTGGCGTCTCACTGATGCTGCGTTCACGTGCAGTTGGGCAGACGGCCGTTGGTAACAAACCAGATGTCATTTTAATCAACAAAGCCGAGCGAAAGACGGTAAAACATGGGTCAGGGAAAACAATACGACATCGCCATGACAACAAATCAGATGTGGACTGATGTCACTGTAACTGACGGACCACGTCTTCACATAGAGGCCGGTGATAACTTTACATGCAGCAGATGTCGTCGGTCTGCCCGGTTTCACGCGAATGCAGCATGAAAAGTACGAGGGAGCTGCTCCCGATTACACAGTGTCCCTTTAAGGTCATGCATCCACTGGAGACAAATTCTGTTGTGACAGGATCATGGTTTGGCTTCTAGAATGAGATGAGTACTACAGAGACTTGATCTAGAACCCGATATGCCTTCTCACGACAGCATGGATCCTTATTCTTCTTCTGTTCTCGTAAAGGCCGAACCCCTGGAATACGAAGCAGTTTCCATCCGTTTTGTCGATGTGGGTGCAGTGAATCACCTCGTCATCTCTGTTTAGGAGCCGAGCTCTTTGGCCTCCAGATGCTCACTCACCTCAGAAACCATCAGCAGTAAACAACTTTGCTTATTCATAAAACATCATAAAAAGCTAACGAATTTTCACTCGTTTATACCTAAAACAACTTACTGGAAACCATGACGATATCCTTTCAGTATGTCTGTTATACGGTAGGTCAGTTTCCACAGATATCTGCATGCGCTGGCCAGCTAGCGTGACGAGTTCAAACGGAAGTAGCAATAACACACTGCAAGAACTTAAATCTTAGCAAGTATATTTTTCTAATTTGTAGCCCAAATATCTCATCACACTAAAAATAAGACAATTACTTAAAGAGAAACATTTCAGTGAGATAGAAGATCTTGTTTTAAAGGCGTTGCATCTTATTTCAAGAAATCTTATCAAGAAAACTGCTTGTTCCATTGGCAGAATTTTTGTTTGTTTGTTTGTTTTTGCTTACGAGCAAAAATCAGATATGTTTTTGCTTATTCTAAGAGTGGGCACGATTTATTTTGCTTGTAATAAGCAAAAAGAAAAAAGCAAGCAAACTTTTCTTGATAAGATGCTTGAAATAAGATGCATTGTCTTAAAACAAGATCTTACATCTCACTGAAAAGTTTCTCTTTAAGTAATTTTGTCTTATTTTGAGTGTGATGAGAAATTAGAAAACATACTTGCTAAGATCTGAGTTTTTGCAGTGTGTTAAATGTGTTGCTAAACAACAAAAATATCAATAAAATAAAAGCAAAATTCATTATTTTCATCTCAAGTCTGTCAAAAATGATGCAGTTAATTTTCAGTGGAGTGTTTTCATACATGGAAGAGTGTGTTTCTAATTTAAGTCTACGTCATACACTGAAACTCCATCACAGAGCCGAACACACAACAGCCACAAACATCATCACTGCCTGACCTGAAGGCTGGAGTTTCTTTCTTCAATGCAAAATTATCCATAAAATCCATGCTTGGACCGAAGTGGAGCCAACAGCCAGCTGAGCTCTGTGAGCAGACCGGCAGGTCTCTATCAGGATAACCACCATCTTAACTCATTCATTTTTTTATTTGTGCTGCTTACGGCACAAAAAAAGACTTCATGCTGATCTCCTCAGTAAATCCTCCGTCCCAGTGATTCATTCCTGCCACTGGCTCCTTGCATATCATTAGTGACTTGCAAAAATGCACATTATGGTGAGATGGTGGACTGCTTAATACAGCAGCATGTAGTTGGTAACATCAGAAATACTGCCTTCATTTAAGTTTTGATATAATATCAAGAAAATGTGATATGACATGAAATAGACTACTGTAAGTTTTTAAAGTATGATTCAAATAAAAAATTTCCACTCCAGTAACTTTTAATACCCTTAAACCTCACGTGTTCCACACAAATTGTACATACTCTAAAATTCTTGCCAGAGAAAAAAACCCATTTTTCTTTAACTTAAAATGGATGAGGGGAGTGATTCTACCTCATTTTTTTATCTCTCAGTGAACCAGGATTTATAAAAATGCTAATCTGGCCAAATTTCTCACAGATACTAGCTTTGCCATTTTTTTTTTTCTTAACAACGCTGTGTGGCAGTGATCCATCCTCTGAAGTACTGGTACTGTGTTTTACAACATACTTTCTCCAAACTTATGAGCTACTTCTGTTCCAATAACTGGAAAAAAGAAGCATCTTCAGTTAAAGCTGCTCACTGCCCGCATGCAGGAGAAAGCAGGTACGCTCTAAGAAATTTCAAGTCTTCAACTTAGAAATGAAAGCACAAAAACTGCCTTAAAATTGAGAGTTAACTCCACTTTCAGATTAGCATGGGTTAGCATGGGTTCCACTTAAAGCAACCCTTACCGAGCCTGCATTTCAGAAAACACGGCAAGATTATTTGAATATAAACAGCCCTGCCTCACTCCATAACCCCCCCCCCCCATTCCCTGCGCCTCCAAATGCGGAAGCAAAGGTCTGAGAGGCAGGTCCCTCGTCCAATCGGAGGCATGGGTCACACTGCCAGGATTGGTTGGAGTTTCACAAAAAAATTTAGATTGGAATAATGATTTATTTTGATTAATGGGGGGCCGGTCTGTTATTTCTGAGTTCCATTAGCTCATTCAGAACATTTTACCCTGTTAAAAAAGTGTAACAATGCAACATCGGTAAGGGTTGCTTTAAAGAGGCAAGTTGATCAACTCATGACGATGCTATGATTTCTCACAACTTGCTTTGCAGCATCGTCCCTCTGCTAGAACTTTATCTTTGTATTTTTTGTCTCATTTCTTTTATTTCTGTTTTCTTTTATTCTGCTGCCTCACTAAGGTTTGTTTTTATTTCATGTTATTAATTACACATTACATTATGTCCCACACCCCAGGAAGAATAGCTACAGCTTTGCTACAACTAATGGGGATTCACTCCTCACTAATGAAGATGTCGACGTTGATACAACTTGCAATCCCAATCCAAGTTGTTCTAATCCTGAAGTAATCTTTCATTAACTATTAGCTTTGTTATGCATCTATTCTGTATTTACTTGGGCAAAGTATGCAGGAATAAATACAAGTCTCTAAATAAAGTCAGTTCTGTCGTACACAGTTTTCTAACTAATGAGGTTGGTGGTGAGTTTATCTCCTTGTCCTGTCCTTCACACTCATGGTGCGATTATAACATTCAGTCTGAACAGAATGTTTCAGCAACTTATTCTGAATGTGAACATAACAAAGACAGTAAACACATAACCCAAATTTATATAACTATGACACACTGCAAAAAACTCAAATCTTACCAAGTATATTTTTCTCATTTCTAGTCAAAATGTCTCATCACACTCAAAATAAGACAAAATTACTTAAGAAAAACATTTCAGTGACATATAGGAACTTGTTTAAAGGCAATGCATCTTATTTCAAGAAACCTTATTAGAAAATTTTGCTTGTTCTGTTGGCAGAATTTTTTTTTTGCTTATCACAAGCAAACCAAACAAACAAACAAACAAAACAACAACTTGTTTTTAGAGTGGCCAAGATTTTTTTTTTTTTGCTTGTGATAAGAAAAACAAAATCTTCCAATGAAACAAGCAAAATTTTCTTGAGAAGATTTCTTGAACTAAGTGCATCACCTTAAAACAAGTTCCTACAGTATATCTCACTGAAATGTTTCTCTTTAATTCATTTTGTCTTATTTTGAGTGTGATGAGATTTTTTTTTTTTTTCTTGCAAAAATTAGAAAAACATACTTGGTAAGATTTGAGTTTTTGCAGGGAATAAGGTTAAATTCCTGGTGAATTTTTATTTCCCATGAGCCTGTGGGGTACCGATATGTTGAGTTCTGAAAATAGCCCCACCCCTTTGTTGTTAAAAATAAGTTAAATCTGTTAAATTTAAAAGTGAAATTTAATTGTGCTTGTTACTTCTAACAAATAAAAGCAAACATTTTAACAAGGTTAGAATCTTTTCTATAGAAATATTAAACATGATTTATTCTAATGTTGTTAATTGAATTTTTTACACTTCATGTTGTCTGTTGGTATCAAAAAGCAGCACATTTAAATATTCCTGTCATGTGGTGGTGATCAGAAAAACCAACAGCTCCTCAGACCTGACATCTGCTCCGCGTCTTTTGGAGGGTTAATTTGCTTCTCAAACAGCACTTTGATAAGAAGATTAGCATTTAGCCTCATGCCAACAGTATGTGTCACATTACAACCGTGGTACAGAGGATTTCAGATGTATTATGGGATTATTCTTTAATGTCCACCTTCTTAATCATCATTGTAATCCTGAAAGAAATGTCATCAGGGGAAGAAGTTCTCCTAATGTTTCTTAATGGGTCAGTGAGTGACACAAAATGATTCTCAGACTCACATCTGAAACCTTTCCCTGCCTCATCCCTGCTTGTAAACTGGTGTTATGCCACCCTCTGTTGGCACAATTAAAAACTGCATTTTTTTTTTTTTACCCCCCCTTACTGTCTAATTTTCTCCTTTAGTGATCTCTGTCCCCCTCCTCTGGTTATGTTTGTTCCTGCAGAGCTGAATCCTGCAGAAATCCAGCATCCTAATTGCAAATCACCATGTTTTTTTTTCCCTTTACATCCACGTACATATACAGTTTTATGGTGATAAAAAGTTGTTTTTACTGTAACTTTTTAAAACATTCAGCTCTCATGATACAGAATTACATATTGCATCAATATGAAAAGGCTGGAAATGATCAAACATCATAATTTATTAACACCTGCTGGCTGAGGCAAAGAGAGGACTCCAGTAAAGAGAAAAGAAAGATGGTTTTAATCCAAAATTCTTTTTAACCTCCTTTTGACTTTGAGCTCCCCCACCACTGAGAGCTCTCCCCCTCCCCCCACCATTTTCTCCTGAATATATCATCTTTTCCACTGTGTCAGCAGTGCGTGTTACACAGGGTCAACAGTGGAGTGATTTAGCACCAGGGACGTGGATCCAAAGAGCTGGGGATGCACGGCATAATCACCCCCTATCCGTATCAGCCTATATCCGCCTTAAAACTGAATATCAGACATCGGCCACCCCACTAATATTTAACCGATATTTAACGGACCAGCCCGCTGTTTCTAAAGTAAAAAAAAAAAAAAGAACTTCTTCTTCAAAAACCTCTTTTTTTACAGACTTTTAAACTTCTAAAGGCCAAGGGTGATAAAAAAAATCGATACACTGAAATATTGGGATATTCTCATCTGATGATATTTAAAAATGTGGTATCGATCTATTTTACTAATGAAATCTCACGATATTTCATCATTCTGTTGCAAAATCTTGCGAGAATTCGTATTTGTTTATTTAAAAGCTACAATGTATTTGTAGGCACACATACATTTACTTTGTGCAAGTACAAAATTGCAGGATTATAGCTTCAATCCATGAAATTCACATTTCATGAAAATTTTGGGGTATTTTCATATTCTGATATCATATTGACATTCAAAATCATGGTATCGATCTATTTTACTTACGAAATCTTGCTATATTTAACTGTTCTGTTAAGAAATGTTGCGAGAATTCGCGAAAATTTGGCAAAATTTTCATGTTCTGATATATTGACATTCAAAAATGCAGTATCGTCTATTTTACTTACGAAATCTTGCAATATTTTATCGTTCTGTTACGAAATCTCGCAAGAATTCACATAATATTGTGAGATTTTGTAACAACGATGAAATTTCATGAGATTTCTTAAGTAAAATATATCAATAAAGCATTTTTGAATATGGATTTGATATCTGAATATGAAAATATTGAGATATTTCAGTGTGTCAATATTTTTCCCACCCCTATTTTTCAAAGCATCGGAAACAGATAACAAAACTGCTATTTGCAGTGACCGCTTATTTTTCAGCTTTAATATCGGTAATGATATCGGTTATCGGCCACATGAGTTCTAAGGGAGGCACTACAGGTAAAAACCCCCATTTTTCATCACCTGATCAATTTTGAGATTTTCGTTTTTTCCCTTCTTCAACATGTTTTCTTTCAGACTAGTGTAAAAACATCAAAAATAAACATTTTAGAAGTTTATTTCCTGATTCTTTGTCTGATTCTCCCAAATCTCCTCAAGAGCAGCTAAAGTTGGTGTTTTTAACGGAGTGCTGGTCTAAACCCGTCATGTCTGGTATCGTTGGAAACGTCTCTTTTTCCTGAACCATGCCATCTCAACCAAACTTGATATTTCCAGCTCATGAATCTGATTGGATCTGATGTCTGTAAATAGCGTTATAGAATAAAAATGTGGAGAATTTTACAATCCAAAACTTTAAAGGCTGTGTACTTAAAATGAATTTTTTTTCTCTTATTCCGGGTAAAAAATCTCCACTTCAGGAGCACTTACAGAAACCAACCTTTCAAGTTCTGCTCCTGACTGGATTCTTAAAGTTTTTACAGAGGGATTTTTTTATATCTCATTCACAGCCTGATTTATAGAACATTTCAACCCAAAAATATGCCAAAAAATGACTTTTCTGGTTGTTGACAGTATATTCTAAATTGTGAAATGATCAATTGAGATATCCAAAAATCCCTCTGTAAAAACGTTTGACTTTAATATGTGAACAAAATTCAAAAGAAACTTTGAACCTGGTTAAAATCAGTGTTTAGATTTTTTTCTTAGGAATTTATGCAAATTGGTGCATTTTTGGTTATATAACACCTAATTTGCATATTTAAACATTAAATGTAACACAAAAAAATGATAGCCCTAATGTGAGGAATGAACCAGGAAAGTTTCATGGTGACACCAGTTTGTACATTTTTACCTGTTTGCATGTAGTGTCTCGCCTTAAAATATCGGGACATCGGATATCGGCCAAAATTCCAATATCGTTCATCCCTACATAGAGCCGCTGGTATTCATACCCTTGAGCGAGGTCCATGTCCTTAATTGCAGCAGTAAAAATACAGTTGTTCCAATGTGCTCCTCTGTTTATAACACATCATATTTCTCAAAGAGATATGGCCTTGAAATGTTATTAATGAAGTCCAGCAGGAGAATCTTCCTGCTTTACAGCAGCAATAATGGAAACAAGTGTGTTTTTCCAGCACAGCCATATGCAAAGTAGGACTGGTCAGTGATTACTTAGTTATTCATGCTGTTATATATAGAAACCTCTGGCACACAGCTCAGTCCAGAGGGAAAAACGGAGCATAAAAAGCATACAGCAGTCTCATAACTGTTTGGATTATTCTAACAGAGAGAGAGAAGATGTGTTTAACATATTCCCCCAAGGTGCTGGAGAAGCTGAAGCTGAGCTGGAGATGCAGACATGTATGGAAATCTGCTCCCCAACGCCGAAGCCAGGTCCCACGGTGAAGATCTCTGAACTTCACTCTCACCCACCGCGACTTCCCACCAGCACAGCCCCCCGCCATGTGTCAATGCCTCGTCTAATCTCACTCCCTCCACCATCTGCTGCCAGCCGCCCCCCTCCAATTTGGCATCCGTTGCTCTAAGGGGGGGGACAGAACATGCAATTCACGCCTCTGCACATATTGACCACTTTTACAGGATACTGGCTGGAGCGTTCAGTGTTCTCAAGCAAGGCAGGCAGCCCTGCCTTGCTTGAGGCAGCAGCAGCTACATTTATACAGCACACATGAGGGAGTCGGTCTTTGTTAGAGCCTGCACGCCAGAACATGTCTCCTCTCACTCTGTAGGAACTGCGGCGTCTCTTGTTCCTGCCGCTTTTAAGCAGCTTTTACAGAACTGATTTTCTTTTTTAGTCCTCAGCTTGTAGTCGTACCTCATCTGAGCCATAAAGCACATCGGAGTCAGCTTCACAGCCTGTGCTGCTCACACAGAGCGGATCTAGACTTCAGGGGGCCCTAAGCAGAATAATGTATGGGGGCCCTACTCCTTCATACCATGAACAAAGTTGTTGGGTAGACACAACACCTTAAGTCATAATTTAACGTGTATTAACTTATTCAAAACATTCTAGGAACATAGTACAAATATCATTACACTTACCAGTAATAGTGCAGTTAACTTGCTGTGAGTTCAGTTTCACGGATTGCAGTTTGTTGTTTTGTTTGGCTAGCTAGCTTCTCTCTCAGCTGTGCTGCTGCGGCATGCGTCAATGGATGCACGCAGCCAATAGAGTGTAGAGAACACCCCAAGAACTAAAGAAAAGCTGAATCTGAACTTACAGGACAGTAGTACTTGATGGTCCATTCATTCGTCTTAAAGTAGTGGTAAAATTACAGTTTTGCTGCAGATAATGGCTTATAGAGAGGTCCATTCATTCTGCCCCCTTCACTCCCTTATGTAGATGAGACAGACGTGTATTGGATGTTATTGAAAATACTGAACAATTTGCGTCCTGTACTGGTTCAACATTGGAACAGTACAGGACGCAATTTGGTCTCGTATTCTATGGACCATCACTATGGAACCAATAAAATGTCAGGACGGGACATTTAATTACTAAATAAGGAACAACTCTGTATTTTACAGGATGGTTGGCAACCCTGTTGCTAGCTTGAGCTACAACTGCTTTGCTGGCTAACAGTACCCAACCAATTGATAAATCTGTTAGCACCTGCTAAATGAAATCGCATTTTCAAAAATTGCTGACATGTCTAGTCTATTGAATTTCATTATCACTGACAGCAGGATAACACCCGACATTACAGCATCATTACAAAATAAATCCCCTGTCCTTGCCAGCTGCTTCTACTTTCCTCTTCATCTTAATTAAGCCCATAAAGCACTCATTAGGCACATTTGGTCAGAGAGGTTCTAGGATCAGTTCCTACAACTCCCCGTCTGGAGTTTAGTTATCAGAACTACCTTCCCCATCAGTTTGCATTCACACACGAGGGAGGACCTGATAGGAACCATGTTTGACGCAACCGTCTGCGACAGAGACAAATTTATGCCCCAGATGATCTGATACAAAACTGAGGTTTCTCATCTCTTTTATTCAAAGCTATTGTAAAAGCTAACTTACCAGCTTTCCATCATCACGCTCCTTTGTATCACGTAATGTCTTCTTTACCTTTTGTTGAATTGCACCCGGACATTTTAGTGGGATGGACCGTCCACTAAAGTGTCCGGGGAGCAGACGCAGATTCTACAGCCACATTTTGCAGCTGTATTTGGGTCATTAGTAATTAGTATACAAATTAGTATAAAGTAATTGCTTTTGGACATTTCACAATAGTTCTGGATTCGGGACGTGCACCGTTGTGATAGATTTAATAATGAATTGGTACACTTCTGTTGTAATAGTTCTTGTTATTATAATCTCGGTAAACAGTTGTAACAGCTGTGGGACTTTATAAATATGGCGGGGCTGGAAGAAGTAGAGATCACGCAAGGGGCGGGGCTTGCCAGTTCTACCAATCACCAAACATCTATGTATTTCAGGTGCTATGGAGCCCCAAAAAGACCCTGCCTCGGAGAAGGAGCTAAAACGGTTCTAGGAACTCCAAGGTTCCTACAGTCCGAAACCGCTCATTAAGACAAGCTACAGTACTTCCTTAGGGGCCCCCTAGTGGTGTGGGGCCCTAATCGATCGCAAAGGGCCGGATCTACAAAAATAAAAATTTGCGTGTTGTAATTTGCACATGCAACCTACAATTTTGCACGAGGGGCTGAACCACGGTTTGCGGTGATTTACAAAGAATGATTGCGCAAATTACAGCAGGTGCAAACATGTTGGAAACGCCCAGATATAAATGAGGGTTTGTGTGTGGAGAATAGTGAGAGATGAGCGCAAAAGGAAATACGATCAATGGATGGAGATATTAGTGGGGGAGGGAGATGAAAGTATAATTTAAAATAGGTATGATAAATATAAAAATGTAAATAATACAACATGTATCTGTGCAGAGTGTCAGAAGTGTCCAGTTTATGAGGACATGGATCAGGAGTTGCTGAACAATGAAAGTGTCTGCAGCTCCGACATGGTCTCTGTTACACAGAGAGTGTGCACTTTGGCACAATGCCAGCGGCTTCAGAGGCTCGCGCTGAAAGACGACTGTGATGCTGTCTACCTGCTAAAATCCAAGTTACACCCACTAGCCCTACTTTTAGAACCTACCCCTAAACTTTGCATGTTCCCGTTAAGGTAGTGGTCTCCCAATTCCTCGTTGGATGTAGGGGTAGTGGACAAAACGAGGGGGTAGGGGTATGAATCTAGCCCCTCAGAGCGAGGGACGTCAGATGTTGACCTGTTGAGGAAGGACCAGAGAAAAGGATTAGAGACTTGTACGTCATTACAGAATCAAACAACAACAGCGACCGACGGAGAGCGACAGGACTCGGAGAAGAAAACTCACAAATGTACAGATTACACGTTTGTTCGTAACGTTAGCCAGACCACCCGCGCTAGCTAGGCTAAAATACTGATGAAAAGCTTGCGAAGGCTTTTTGGCAGTTTACAAGAGACAACAGTCGTCATGGCGATGTCTTCTCCGTGTGGTTGTTTTGTTTAGTAATCAACCGGAGCATGATGATGATGAAAAAAAGAAAAACGACCGCAGCTGTAAACTGTGTTGTTGCTGGGTGTGTTGTTATGGTGACACGTATGTGCAAACGTCACTATGCAGTCGCTTACATGCCTGTACGTAAATGCAGCAGTGGTGTCCCAGTTCCTAGAAGATTACAAAGCCCTACCCCTGTGGCTTCAGTTCGAGGGTGTAGTGGTGGTGAGTAAGGACTAGTGGATAAAAGTAGTGGGAACATTGGTAGGCCTATTGGGCCAAAATGTGACGTTGGCAAAAAGGGAAATAAAAGAAACAATTAATGCAGCTTTAGTTCTCATTAAGCTTCAGCGGCTGCAGACTTTCTGTTTCATTTATCCAGAATATTTTACACTGTGTTAAATAGTGGAGTTTACTGTGTTGATTTTTATTGAATTCAACAATGAGAACTAAATATGTTGCCCTCACTGCTCATGAAAAATTATTTTTAACCAGATTTCTGTGTCCAGGATCGTCCCTCTCAGAAGCTGACGCCATTGGAGCTGCCAGTTTGCACCTGCTTTTCAGACGCACTAAAATAGACACAAAAAACCA
The DNA here is from genome assembly GCA_023101725.1 of Atherinomorus stipes. Lineage (NCBI taxonomy): Eukaryota > Metazoa > Chordata > Actinopteri > Atheriniformes > Atherinidae > Atherinomorus > Atherinomorus stipes. Next base: position 6,251 of record JALJCO010009314.1, on the reverse strand, counting down.
GCAAGGCAATGTGTCTCACGAGTGATAAATCACTTTGTGAGTGCTAAATTAATGTATTTACATTTTCTCCTCACATCACACAATTGCGTGTAAATGCCCCGTATTCCATATTCATTGGAGCAGAAGTGCAAAATGGATAAGAGGCGCTATTCAGCACATTTGAAAGACCGAACCCTTCTAGCTGTTAGTAGATCAGTTTGGACATTTTTTGCATGTGCAGTGAGATAGCTCACATTTTTATACACGCAAACCTTTGATAGATCCGGCCCTTAGTCTCCTTAGTGGCAAAACCGCCTCTGAAGCTTACAGCTTTGAACAGACCAGGACATACAGTGGCTTTTGCTCTCATGCTGCGAACCATGCAACACATACTTGACGAGTCATTAGTGCAGCAGTTTCAGTGTTTAAACTCATTTTGTCCCTCTGATATTTAGCCTGAATACCCATTCCAACACATAGACCGCAGCTATGAGAGGTAATTAGATGCTCAAACGACCAAACACACTGCAATTGTATGCAGAACAGTATTCTATGAGTTGTCATTGTAATAGAGTGTGCTGTACAAGTGCCCTTTAAGAAAGAAATAAAAAATGAAAAGAAATCTCTGTGTATGGGAATAAGGTGTGATTCAAGACTCAGGAATCTTTTCTATTAAAAAGGAAACTCTCTTAAGTGCCCTCCAATGTGCCCTCACACATGAGGAAGCATGAGAGGCTTTCCGGGGAACAAAAGCACGACAACGTGGCCTTGAAGTGAAGACTTAAAATGCTGCGGCGAGTATGTTCCTGAAATAAACTGGCAATGATGATGAAAGAAAGAAATTCATTCAGGCTGACCATTAGAACATAATGGACCCTCAAAAACACTCGTTGTTGTTGAAGCTAACATTTTTCTTCAGCTGATTTAATAATGTTCCTTATTGTGCACCCACACTTCCTTCATATGCTCTCTTGTTTCTTTTCTTCTTCTTTTTACAGCAAAAACATATCTGGACACTTTATAACACTTTTAACAGGAGTGTCCAAATTCTTCACAGTCGTGGTCGTGCACCAAAACTAAAAATTCATGTTACAATGTAGGAAATTCAATATGCTTAGCCATTGCATAATTACCCAAAATAAAACTCAGCACAAAGTAAAGTGAAAATGAACAAACACTGCATTATGGCCTGAAATTACTTAAACATCCAGATACAGGAGGCCTTCAAAACATTTGTTAAATAAAAACATATTTATACTTCCATGAGACCAAAAATGTTAAATTTCCACTGCCTTGAACAGTCAGTCAGTCATTTTCTGTACCGCTTATCCAGTTCAGGGTCGCAGGGGTTGCTGGAGCCTATCCCAGCTATTATCAGGCGAGAGGCGGCACACCCTGCCTTGAACAATCCTTTTAAAATCATTAGCAGTGAATACCAGCTTAAGATTTTTCCCTTACAATCACTGGAGAGCATATTAATTTCAGTAGTAAAATTACCCAAACTGAGCAGAACATGCTCCAAAGTGACACATATTTTAGGCCAAGGGCAATGCAAAGGTGTAACTACTGTAGAACAAAACTGCTGCCATAAAAATAGGTTAATGAGTAACAGGAAATATGAAACTATTTGATCAAAAATGCTACATCCATCCCTTTAAGTCAGTCATTTTCAGTACCACTTATCCAGTTCAGGGTTGCTGGAGTCTATCCAGCTATTATCAGGTGAGAGGCAGGCACACCTGGACAGGTCACCAGTCTGTCGCAGGACCAACACAGAGAGACATACAACCATTCACACTCACATTCATTCCTCGGGGCAATTTAGAGTGATCAATTGACCTAACATCATGTCTTTGGACGGGAGGAGGAAGCCAGAGAACCCGGAGAGAACCCATGCATACATGGGGAGAACATGCAAACTCCAAACAGGAAGGCCACAGTTGAATTGTTCAACTGTGGCCCCCCCCCCCAGCCGGGAATCGAACTAGCAACCGTCTTGCTGTGATGCTGTGGTGTTAACCACCATGCAGCCCTGGAATTAGTGCCCTGCACAGGCCTAATATCTGAGCCCGAGTCCGGCCCTGGCCCGAAGGGGTGGAGCCCCAGCCCGGCCCGACAGATTTTCAAAGTTCTCAGGCCCGAACCCGAATAAAGCCTGACTTTTTTTTTCCTTTCTGTTTTCTCCTTAAACCAGGCTGTCATTAAACATGTTTATTGGGGATCTTGGCGTGATATTGCACTATTTTCATTATATATACAGTATATATATATATATATATATATACATATTTTTAAAAATCAAAATAAAGTTAATAAATTGATTTAACTTAATGACTGCATTATCTTATTAATGAGAACTGGTGCCTATAGGTGCAGTTATAGGTACACCTCTGATCTTATCTGAGAACTTTTTATGGCACAAGTGGGTATAATTTGTTTCCTTTCAATATTAACATTAGTTTGCCCGCGGGCCGGGCTTGGTGCTCCAGTGCAGGGCTCTACCTGGAATAAGCATTTTAGTCCACAATCAGTGCATATTTCATGCAGAAGGCCCATCAGTGGGAGACGTGGAGCTTGTCTGTGGTTTTTAAAAATCTCTCAACATCAGGCTCCAGTTGACTTAAAGGAGCTGTATCAGCTTTTTCAAACGTTCCAAAAGTCAAATACAGGCATTTATAAACTAAATATGTTCCCATCACCACTGTGGAAACTGATTTGGTGTAAATATTAGTTTTTTATGCGTCTAAATTCCAACACGGAAGTAAGATGGCTGACTGTCCTGAGCCACGAAGCTCTCGACCAGTTGCAACATGTTTTACTCCGATTTCATGACGTTGCCCTGGAAGAGACACTTATTCTGAAGGGTCACAGAATTGATTTTAACACCGGCACTCACATGGATGTTATTTGTAAACATTTATGGATAATCGGACTCTGATCGACAGGATAAAACGGAGCAGCCTGTTATGGAGCTGTATGCTCGACCCAGAGTCTGACATGGAGTTTCAAGTACACGCAGTACCACAGAAGTACCGCAGAGACCCCTGACAAGTAAGTAAATTAGCAAACAAGTCATAGGCTAACAGTTAGCATTGAGCTTGAATATGTTTTTCTCTCACCAGTGTTGTTGTCTGTCCGTGAGGCGTTTTATGGTAGAACTACGTCAGGTTTCAGAAGTAATCCCCGAGAAAAAACACTTTATGGCCCGAGATTCATGAAGTTGTCAGGAGTGAAGTTCTAACACAAAGTTTAGTTTTTTTTTCTGCTCCTGAAGTTATAATCTAACCACTTCTGGCAAGTCGATTCGTCCAGTATAACAAACTCTCCCACGCTGAACGCAACCAAATTTTTCCCAACTTGCCGTCCTCTAGGGCTTAAAAAAAACCCAAAAAACCCAAACTTTTCTCCTGAACTCTGGATCAAACGTCTGTTCGCTGATGGCTGTTCGTCTCTGAGGAAATCTTCCTGCAGCTGTTAGTTTCTTCCTCAGAGAGTGTGTATAGGTTAGGATTCTCTAAGAGTTTCTGTTCAACAAAGAGGACGTCTTGCTACGATGCTGCGCATGCATGTTTGACGTTTCGTGATTGGTACCACCTCGTTGGGTATACCGGTGTAGGTCAGTTATGTTAAGGAAGCTACAGCTTGGCCTGAATATTCATATACAGTATATTACAGCCCTACTGAGAATGCTGAGGTATGTTTTTTATGAATATTAATGGATGAATGAATGAATATGAAGAAATTCTTAATGGCTTAATGAATTAACAATACATTAATAGATTGATTAATTGGTTAACAACTAATATATCAATGAATGAATTGCTTAATTATAAATTAATTGATTTATTAATTGATTTATTGATTTATTAAATAATGACTTGACTTATTAAATAAGACCTGTCCTGGGACTTACTGTGTCACGGCACTTGTGAGCACCCGTAACAGTGTGTTCAGACCAACCGCGATTTGTGCGTCAAGGGCGTCAGGTTTACATGCAAAGTCAATGGCCGACGCGCGTCTGAGAGCGTCGGACTTTCTTGCGGCGCGTCGGGCGCGGCGAGCGCGTCGCGTCGAGGCGCGTCTAGGCGCGTTTTGGCGTCGCGTTTTGAGAAGTTGAGCGTTGAAGCGCGCTGTCGGCGTCAAGGGCGTCAGACGCCGGAGATGGAAAATCTGAACTTTGCGTCTTGACGCGGGGGCGTCAACCAATCAGAGAAACCCGGTTCTGACGTTTGGTGTGTTCGAGCGGGAGGAAGTGACGTCGAGTCATTCATAGAGAATGGAGGATAAACTGATAGTAGCGGTGTGTGCCCACCCAATCCTTTACGACTGTGCTAGCTTCAGCTATCGAGACAGGAACAGAAAGGACCTTGCTTGGAAGAAGATCAGCGAGGAGATCGGGATGTCAGGTGAGTTATTTCAACTTTTTGTTTACCGCGGTGAAGTTTTCCCCGCCTGAAATCCGCCAGCACAATGTCGAGCTTGGCCACTGTTTTGCATTGGCTTCTTTTTCACGCTGACGGATCTGTGTTTCTTCAGTGGATATTTGCAAGAAAAGGTGGAAGAGTCTGAGGGACACATATATAAAGGAGGTTAAAAAAGAGAAGGAGAGAAAGAAGAGTGCTGCAGCAGCAGGGGCAGCGCAGAGGTGGAAGTACCTGGCGGTCCTGTCCTTCCTTGAGCCCTTCGTTACCCCGCGAGAGACCACCGGAAACATGCAGGGAAGGGTCGAGGAGGGGCAGGCCGCTGGGTGCGACCACGAAGACCCAGAAGAAGCAGCAGCAGGGCCGTCTGATGCAGGAGGTCTGTTTAGTGTAGCACTGAAACACATGTACAGGTTGAATGACTATACTCATCGGTGTCCATATTTTGAAATCTTTGTTGCTGCAGTTATTATTATTAATAAATGCTTTTTAACAAACCATAAACAGAAGCTGCTGCTACAGTGATGGAGCCAGGGTCGCACCCAGAGTTGGAGCCGCTCCTGCTGCTGCTTCTTCTGAGCAGCCTGGGCCTTCCTCTGCTGCTGCTTCTTCTGAGCAGCCTGGCCCTTCCTCTGCTGCTGCACCTACAGGTGTGTAGTCCAGATTCATGATTGACTGATATGGGCTCTGCTAAAATATCAATTAAAATGTTTATCTGCACAGCACAAGTGAGCACCCAAAAATAAGTATTTTTGGCCTCATAGTATGGATTTTAAATGTAGATCCTCTGACATAAACCATAGGGGAAACACTTTTTGTGTTTAATAGTCTCATTTCACTTTGTTCTTTGAAGGTCTACCAAGGAAGAGGGCTCGGCAGAGGCAGGATGGGCACACCCCGTTTGAGAGGGAGCTGCTGGAAGCCCTCAACAAAGGAGGAAACTGCTCTGCAGACGAGCATTTTCTCCTATCTCTGCTTCCTCTCCTGCAAAAGGTTCCACCTCATACCAAAGAGTTTGTGAAATTCCAAATTTATAAATTATTATATGAAAACAGCACTGTTCAGCTGAATTTGATACAATTGAGCCTACTGAATAGTTTTTTTTAAATGAAAAGAGGTGGCATCTTTTGCAGGAGAGGAAACAGACATGTTTGTCCCTCAGACTCTTCCACCAGTTCTTCCAAGCAAGGTCCTTTCTGTTCCTTATGTAAATAGTTTTTGTTCTTTTTTTTAAATTAATTTTGTATCAATCATCATCAAATCATTAATTTCGTAATAAATCTTTTAATACAAAAGATCTGGTCTGCTACTTCTTGATCACCATACATATCTTTCACATATTTCCAGGTAGCTAAAAGAGTGTTTCAATTATTATTTTGTACCTTTCACAATGTATTTCTGAATAGGAAAACGGTTATATACCACAAAAGAAGTAGATGAGAGCAAAAAGGTTGTTTTTAATTTGTTTAAATAATTTCTCCATGTGAAGTTAACATTGTTGTCTTGAATCTATATCCTGTCAACTTGGGATTAGCCTGGAGCCAGAGCAGCAGCAGAATCCAGAGTGCTTGGTTAGGGTCTGCAAACAGAAGGGAGACAGGTGAACAGCACAAAATACAATACAACAATGGTTTGGACTTTAGCATGGAAGAAATGAAATAAAAAAAATAATAAAAATTTGTAAATATTTGGTACTGGATGGAATGCTCTTTAGTTTGGATGGGTGGCTCTGAAAAGAGCCGTTTGACCGTCTGTCCTGCAGAGGACACGGCTTCTCCTTGAGCTGCCATGGCACTGCTCCTCTTCACAAAAGTAGGCCATGAATGCCTCTCAGCATTTGTGGCCTCCCTG
>JALJCO010009313.1:0-13043 GCA_023101725.1 Atherinomorus stipes | reverse complement strand
TGTCACTTCTGGATTCCGATTTGCCATGCAACTGTCACAAAAATTAAACCGTTACTTTGGAGTCGTGTTTGCAGTCCACATTGATCAAGCCATAAAGCAAAGCGCTCCAGGTCACATGATCTAATGAGAGACAGATCTGCTTCTTCAAAGTTACAATGTCTGATTTTTGAGGAGGGTAGCCCCCTAGGAACACCGACATGTGGCAAGTGCTGTATAATGACACCAGAAATCATCTATTATTACATATATTAGGCCAATGTTTGGGTCAAAAGTTACACGGTGTCCCTTTAAGGGAGCTAAACAAGGAGAAAATAGGCTTAGGTATGCCACACCATTACAATCAGCTCATCATCAGTGACAACATATCTTATGGATAATAAATCTTTTAGTGTGGGGTCATCTTGACAAAGAATGGACCAGCAGGAAGCCAATATCCTTTGCAAAGTTCATGAAGAACCCTGGAGAGCTGTCAAAACATTGAATTATTATGATGGTATAAACTGCTTTTGCATTGGGTTGTATATTTCTATTCATGTGTGCACAAGTTTTAATAGATCACTGCATCAATTTCCAAATTTCCCGACAATTTACAAAATAACAAAAGGTTGCCGAGGAGTTTTGTTCAGCACTGTATGCAACAGCACTTGTGCCTGTTCAGTCTTTTTCCAAGCAGTTTCTCTGTTGCTCAAATGGAAGTTTAAAAGAAAGTAGCAGCACAATAAACACAAAGCTTTAACCACCCACATGCATTAAACATGAAAGTAAGGGTCATTAATAGCTCTGTGTTGCATGTACCTGCCTTTGACTTTGATAATGAGTGGTAAACTGTGAAGTTCTAACAAAGATGGTCATGATCTCCACCAAGGTTTTTATGCCTACACGCCAGCACTTCTACAAGTTTCATGAAATTCAGTTTGGTTTCTTTTGCATAACTTTGTTACTTGCTGCAGGCTGCAGATTTCTCCTCCTTCCGCCTTCAGATGGCTGCAGGCTTTTAATGAAATGGAGGAAAGAATCATGCAGTGTAAAGCATCTGTGAACAATAGATCTTGCAGGAATTTCTCATTTTTCAGAACTGGATATAAACTGATTCAGTGCACTTCCACGTTTAACACAATAAATGTTAATTTTTATTGTGGATTTAAATGCATCCACAGATTGGAGAGTGTTAAATTAAAATGGTTTGTTTACATTTTGAGCATTATTGTATTGCTGCTGTGCAGATAGTATTTAGTTTGGGCTTAAAATGACCAAAGTGGCAGCAGGTGGAGAATATGCAGGAAACAGACGTGCTTCTGACAATTTTACTCTAATTGCTCTGTGCTAAATGCAGAATAACAGCTCGCTTTGTGCTGCCTCATTTGAATGACCTCTATGCACTATGACAGATGCACTTGGCACAAAATAATCACGATGACCAACAAAGTCAGGAAAATACCAAATGGTCAGAAAGCTGCTCATCATGCTGCAGAATCCTCAGAGACTGATGATTTGTCAAGACTGAGTTCATGTGGAGCATTGAGGAAAGTTCAGCACTCACATCCGTATCTCAGTGTGGACGTGAGATCTAGAGGCTGCTAGAGGGGCAGCAGAGGGCAGAGCAGGTCATCCAAGAACTGGAAGGTTGGGGGTTTGAATGCAGCTTTATTCTAGTCAGTCTGTTGTGTCCTTGGGAAAGATTCTTCACCTCTGTTGACTTCGGTGTCAGCATCACTGGTAAATGTCCGGTGGTGATGGAAAGCTGTTGGCAGCCATGCTGCCAACAGGGTAGCTATTACTACACGAAGTATGAATGTGGGTGGCTTATTATTATAAAGTGATTAAATCAATGATCATAGGAATTGCTCATTGAATGTTTAGATTTAAAATGATTAGTTTCCTGAGGATATGCCGATGCCACACAATGGGATGCTGTAATCATTGCCACTTCCATATAAACTACTCCGTTTCTAAGTTGAATGACAATGGGAGTGCTTTTACTTTGAAAGACTTTGTTTTGAAGTAACAGGAAGTAACTGTTTTGTATTACAGAAAAGGGGCAAACTCCGCTGGAGAAGAGTGAAGCCTGCAAGTAAATAACTGTAGTTCCTTCTTCATCCACTAGGGGCTGGCACCAAAACAGAGCAAATCCCCATAGACTCCCATGTTAAAAAGACCAACTTTACAGCAGAAATAAACATGTTTACATTCTGGTTCAAAAAATCATTTTAGGTTTAATAGTTTATGTTTACCTTCATGTCAACTGTAAGGGGGGTGAATTGTTTTGTAACTCATCCATTTAGATGTTATTTAATCTTGAATTGGCTGGGGTCTGTGCTCCTGGGTGGCTGCTGGTTTCCTGGGTCCTGGTGCTCCCCCGGCCTGTCCAGTCATACTGGCAACAGGTCAGTTAGAAAAGGGAATAAAAAAGAAAAAGGGAGACAACTTTCATCTTGGTTTCACATCTCATTCTTTTAATCCCGAGCACCAAGTGTAGTTTATTCTCATAATTTTTATGCAATTATGTCTTAGCCCTTAAAGATTTAACAGCCTGCTTTTCTCTCAGCATTCATTGACTGTACAGAGTAAGTCTCCATTTACTGCTTTTAAACTGTTTAATTGTTTTTTAAAAGACATATTACTGCTTATTTACTCCTGTCACATTAAAAACACTTTTAAGAAAACTGCTACTATAAAGAAGGTGATGCAAGAAAGACTTTGACGTACAGTGAAGAAGCATGAAACATTTGGTTGACAGACTAAAAATAACTGAACCTAATTTCAGGAATTAATACAAAAGGCGTTTTTCATCTGACAGCTGTGCCACAAACTGATGATTCATAAGATCATGTGGCTTTCAAATGTTTTCTTCCTCTTTCAGGATAATTGGTATCTTGCTGTGATGCCTTAGAACTATATTTTGTCTTTATTTCTTATTTTACTTTTTTTTTTTATTCCCTAAAGGTTTCCTCTTGAAACTCTGAGCTGTTGTCAAAACAGTAGGATGAGAAAGTAAGTTGTGGACAGGAAGGTCAGAAGATTGAAATGCAGCGGTGGAAGGAAATGAAAACTCTTGCAAGCACTTAGAAAGTTAATAATTGTTCTTTTCTGTAGTTGGGTAGAAGGATGTAATTATGCAGGGCAACTTTGAAAATATTTTGCACAGTGTGTGTGTGTGTGTGTTTGTAAAAATCAAAGAACCTTGTTTAGAAATACATAAATAAAAACAGCAGTCCTCCCTGAGTGTGATTAACCCCTGCATGACCCCAAACATCCTCCACAAGTTGTTTGCAACAGCATTCAGAGTTCATACTTTATTTCTCTTGAAAGCTCAAATCTGAAAATTTGTGCACAGTAGATGATTTCCATCTCAGCAGCCGTCACACATTTGTTCTCATTGGTTTACTTTTCCTTTCAGTTTAATAATACATAATATATCAAATAAATGAATGAAGTGCGTCTTTTAGTAAGCCACTTTAGATGGCAATTTGCTTTTAACACCATGTACAATCTTTTTCTGTGCCCCTTTTTTTGTCATTAAAGCAGCCAGAGGTCTGTGATTGGTTTGATTAAAACACCATTTCATTAGGATAATTATGGGCCTCACTGAAATCCGCTTCTTCAAACAGCCATCATGAAACAGTGACTTCTGCCTTTCTTTAAGAGAAGAAAGCAAAAACGTGGCACTCATATGTGAGTTCAGGTTTTGTGCTCCTCACGTTCTGACCTCCACCGTAGCTTCCTAGGGAATTTCTCAATCTGCACTTCCATTCAAAACCCAGAACTTCAACATAAAATCATCAAAACAGATGTAGTGTAGTGTGATTCTTACCTTTTTTTAAATTACCGAAGCAAACCAGGTTCTAATGCGATTCCAGCTCATTCTGAAACAGTTAGGATGTTCTCCTTTCAAATTGTATCAAATTAATTATAACAGTATAACATTATAACATAAACTGATTATAAATATAATAGTTTATATATTTTACATTAAATTATTATTTCTCATTCAGAATACAGATTGTGAGTACTAGAAAAATAGGATGGTCCAAGGGTGTACAGAATTGGATTTTAATGTACAAATTAGGAAAATCTGTAACACCACCAATTTGGATAGGTAAAAACTTTTTAACCTACTATAATAGACTTTCAACAAAATTTTAAATTGCTACTCTTGTTCGGACTACTAAATGTTGGAGTTTTGCTTGTAATGTAAAAGCTGTAAACAAGATTGTTGACATTCTACAACACAGTACGTTGTTGTCCAACTTCTACTTCTACGTGTACCCACAAATGCTCAGAAGAAAGAAATGAGCAGGTGGAAAATGTTTGTGAACAGAGCTTATAAATGCAAGAGACCGCTGGCTTAAAGGGACTAGAGGCAGGAATTAAAAAAACAAACAAACATGCATGTCCATTTTTTTTTTATACTAATGGGTAATGAAGCGTTAAATACCAAAAATAACGTTTCCACCCATGTTTCTCTCTGTTGCCTTGAACAGGCTGTGTGCCGCAAAATGCGCTGCAATTCAGTGTCCGAATTTCCCGCGCTGCCCTGCGGACGTGACGTCAAATGACACTACATCCGCAGTTTTGATACAAGAAGAAGACGGTCGCGGTAAATTCAAACACTGTAAGAGATAGTTATGGATTCTTCTGCCGTCAGCAAACTATCTAGATCAACTGAAAGACACTAAAAAGTGTAACTACGAAGAAAAAAGTTAGTAAACAACATTATAGCTTCAGTTTGTGCACGCTCCCGTGACGGCTTGGCTCGTGGCTGCAGTTACCTGAAGCGCCAGTTGCGAGTCTCGTTCCTTAATCTTGTCTAGAGTCCCTTTAACATTCAAGGGGAAGTTCTTTTTTTTTCAATCTGGACCTATTTTCTAGCATGAAATACATTCATTTACTCACCCAGACAGTTTTGGTGCAACTTGAATTCCTTCGGGAGATATTTAGATCCACTCCAGAACAGCATATGTCCAATACAGTATAATGGAAGTGATGGGGCAACCATGCGCAGCCTCTAAATAAGGCCTTATCTGCCACAAATGCCTTCATTTCACCATTGTTTTGTCACGAAACATTAGTTGGACCCCCCCTGTGAGCTTGAAGTGGCTTTTTTGTGGTGATAACTCCTAATTAACAGACATTTACTTGTTATGGTGTCGCATAAAGGTGACATCATTAAAGCCGCTGCAGTAAAAATGTCTGTAAATAAGGACGAATCACCACAAAAAGTCAGTTTGAGCTCACAGGGTCCCCTAATGTTTTGTAACAAAACATTGGTGAAATGAAGATGTTAGTAACAGATAATGCCTTATGTAGAGGGCTGTGCGCGATTGCCCCATCAGTTCAATTATATTGGACATAGGCTGATCTGGAGTGGATCTAAATATCTCCCGAAGGAATTCAAGTTGCACCAAAACTGTCTGGGTGATAAAAAATGAATGTATTTCATGCTAGAAAATAGATACAGATTGGAAAAAAAAAAAAAATCCCCTTTAATTTTTATCAATATTTTTCTTGTCATTAGTTAGCATTAATGATTTCTTACCCTGCTTATGTGTACTCACCCACAAATGGCTCAGGTTAAGTCTTCTAAGTTCACATTTGGGGTTTTGCCTGTTCATTTAAATTTGCACTTGTTTGAGTACACATGAACCTTGCAGAAATCAGGGCGACTGCGTCTTCAATCATGTACAATTATGTATGGCATTGTTTTGAAATTATTAATAAAGCCTCCTGGTCCTTTTTTCTAGGTTTTTATTTATATTGGCAAGAAAACATCAAAAGCAGCAGGTGGCTCAAAAACCAAGGTGCTTAAATGAACTTTCGTGAGAGAAAAGGAAAGAAAGTAGGTCAAAGAGAGAAAGACGGAACAAGAGACAGCAGTTAGAGCTATTTAGGATCTTCTTTTAATGCTATTGAAAGTCAGACCCTCCTGTTAGAAGAACCTTCAAAGTACATGGTGTGAAAAGCACTGAGAACATCTTGTGCTGTTACTGCTGTGAGCTGCAATCTATCAGCATACAACATTATTTCCCCACTCGGCTGCTTGTGATGTGTAACTTACTGTACCAGCCAAACAGTGGAGGGTCTTTGGGGTGTTTTCCACACAAAGGATTCATAAATAACCTTCTGATTTTCAACTCCTACTTGGACGTATTAAGTAGATCTATGGGACACATTTGAGCGGTGACAGATCTATTTTTCAGTTTGTATGAAGACCCGTCATTTCTTTGTAATGTGGTCTTGTGGTACAGCAAACAGCACATTTTGTTCCCTTTAAAAACATATTTCCTACACCCGAGTATTTGTTGGCTACATTAAAAAAGTTCAGATATATACAACGAGGAATCAAACTGAATAGCTAAATAAACTTTTATTTTTCCCCTATTGAAAGAAATCCGCATTACACTGGATTATGACTTTAGTTGTTAAAAAAGAAAGAGTCACTCAAATCTAATTGGTGGCTTGTTACGTTTTCTAATACTAGAACAGAGATAAACACTTGTCACTTTGCTTTCATCCCCATCTGTTTTTCTATTTATATACTATAAAAGGGAAGTGCTTATAATAACATATATTTTCTATCATTGTCATTTCTGTTTCACTTCACATTGTTTTGATTATTGTGTCTTTTCATGTTCCGTCCTACACTGTTACACACTTTTTTTTTGAGAAAATGCTGTTTAAATTGAATTGCGTTTTATATTGTAATGAAATCTGTATTTTCTGAATGATCACCAAAAGGTATGCTCCAGGAGTATTAGCTAGTAAAGCCAAAATGTTATAGGGATAACAAATGTGTGAAACAGGGGCTAATATGGGACTGGATATAGGGTTTGGTGGGTGACCATCTGTTCCCCTTAAAAACAGATCTACTCTTCAGTCATTTGATTCCAGCAGCTGTATTTGTGTTGGTTGGTTGATCATTAGTCTGTTTGTGTGTTTACTCTGTATGACAAATGTTTAAAGGTGCCATGCACAAGCTTAAATGTTAAATTCTATTCTTTTCTTTCCTCCACATGCTCTTACAACTGCCTGATGTGTAGAATGAACTGATCTTTCCTCACTGCTGTGGTCTCTAATACTGTTTCTGAATTCTCAATGCAAGAGTTTCGGGTACAAAGCCTCAAGGGGGCACTTTTGGGGGAGACAAGCTGCGTGTTCTCCTTCGTCTGGCTGCACCGGTGTCGTGTATTCCACCACCGCAGGTCCACGCATGTTGAGACAACATAACTGCTGCTAAAAGATGGAGAGCAGGTGCCTCTCAAACCCCAACTCAGACTCCAGTAAGACAAAGAAGAAAAGAAAAAAGTTTTGTCTTGTGAGACAAAGAGAACCAAACTGGAGCCTGACCGGTCCCTGTGGCAGGGGGGCTTTTTTCGGCACAACACCGGCCTCGGAGTAACACGGGAGTTAACAACCAAGCAGCTTTTTTTCTTTCTTTTTTATAATTGGAGGGAGCTCCGATCCAGTCTGGCAATAAAACGGGACCCACAGTTGGCCTTTTTCTTACTAACAAGGTAAATGTGATGTATGACGGAAATAAGGATGCATCATATTGCAATGCTAAGTTTTTAGCATGTAAATGTGGCAGTCCGACAGCCATATGACTGTTTCTGAGGAAGAGATACACTCTAGTCACTTGTTAAGCCATTTAGTTGATGCAGTAATTTTATAAGGTAATCGTGGTCTCAGCTTGTGAATTTGAATATTTAACTGCAAGCCAGCGTTAGCCTGTGGTTATCGTTAGCATACAGTTCGTCATTTTCTCAATGATCAAACCATAAAAAACCTGCAGATTTATAACTTTATTACTTCAGTAGACATCGTGACATCCCTGTATTTCACTTATTGATTCTATCCAAAGTTAACGATAATATTGTTGGATGTTGTAGTTAGTGATATCTTGATTGGCCCTCCCTCACACCAACATGTCTCACTGTGACCATCCCCACCAAAGATTTCCTGGATACGTCACTGTGTATCATGTAGAACCGATAGCTTGTTAATTTGTGACATAATTCTGCAATTGTAAAGATGACAGTTGCACATTTAATGTCTCTCCTGTTGCAGAAGAAGCTAATTATCCACCAAATCTGCAAACAAATCCAGTCAATCATACTGCTGCACTGAAGGGGTTCAGTCCCTTCTGATATATTACTGTACACTAACTGAATGTGTTTTTTTTTATATAATACAGCTGTACTCAATTGTTTAAATACCCTCCCATTAAAGAAGACAAAAATCTCCTGTCAGTGAAATAAGTGGAAATGGACTAAGGTAATAATAAATAAAGATTTTATGAAAATCATGACATTGCTTTTGAATTCTGGTTAAACAGAAATATTAAAAACAAACATACCAAAAATAAAAATAAAAAATAAATATACAAATAAATTTACTCAATTTATTTAGCTAAATTTTTTTTACAAAATTTTTTTATTCATTCTTAATTTTTTTCGGTTTCTTTTTATTTGAATAACTATTGTGAATTAAACCTTTTCTTTAATGGGGGGGGGGGGGGGGGGGAAAACATTTAAACACGACTGTATGTATTTTTACAAGTCTCATCATTATTGAATCATTCAGAAAAATGCCAGAAATTTAATTACTTAACTATATCTACAATTTAAAGGAGGAGAAACAGAGAACTGACAGAAAACCATTTTAAAGAACGAAATGCAAAAGGATTGGCTCAAATAGTAGCAGAAAGGAATAAAACTGAACCAAAATTGTGATGAAAAAATAAAACTGAGAAAGAGCTGAAGTGGCAGCTAATGTGGGCAGATGTGACAAAGCGATATTTGTCACTGATTTCACACTTAAGCTTCACTAAAAGTCATCACGCGAGATGTCTTAAAAAGAAAGAAAATAAAAAATGTTTTTGTTGCGTGCGTGTTAGCCAGCTAACATTGTTTGTCTTAAAAACACAACAAATGGGGTTGAACAAATGTCACTGAAAATAATCAACAACCCTGGGTCCTGTTCTCTGCCCACCCTGGGTGGCCTGGGTCCAGTGGGGTCATTGGGGTCTTAGCCTTTTGGAGCTCCTAGCAGGGCCCCCACCTCTGCCACGGTCTCGGTGGCTGCATGGTTGAAAGTAAATACGTCTTCAGACTAAACTGGAGAATTTTAGGTTGATAAGACCATGTCCACACGAAGTCAAAACGAACACGAAACGCTCATATTTTCCAGACCGTTTGTCTTAATGACGGAGACGTAAAATAAATGTGATCGACCACATGATTGCATGGAAACGCTGCAAAATATATGCCAGGCCTGTAAGTGGCGCTGTAGTGCTAAAGCAAAAATAGGCAAAAACAGGCGATGAAATACTGGGCATGCGCAGAAATATGTATACAACGTTAAACAACCAAACCGAATGCTCCGATCTACGGTTGCAATCCGCCAGAAGCCCCAAAAAAGAAGAAGGTTGAGCAACCAAACCGAAAAGATGGCGGCAAGTACGGATGGGCGAACAGGTACGAGCAGCAACCATTCAACCCAGAAGGGCACCATTGTTGTGATGCTGAGTGTAGCGCATGCCTGTCTAGAGGTGAAGGTATGACGCATGCGTGTAAGAAAAAAAAAATGCAGTCAGAGTTTAAAGATGGAACTGCGAAAACAGCGTTTCAAGATCTTCCCACTCTGAAGGCTTGATAAAAAAAAAAAAGATTGTTTACAGACCCCCAAAACGCCGGCTTCGAATGGATGAGAGGCTGGTTTGGTGAAAAATTTGTGAATTTAGGCCAGAGTCTGACTTCGTGTGGACGGGGCTTAAAAGTATAAGTATACTTAATAAGGTCATTTTAAGTTTACAAAAGTACACTTGAAGTATGAGTACACCTATCTATATGCTATTACTGTGCAAAGTATATTCCTTAAATGTGCCATAACAGGGACTCAAACCCAGGTTTCTGAGACCGTAGCCCACCTCCATAACCATTCCACTACCACTCTACATCTTTCAAAGCTGCTATTTCACAACTTCACCTGTTGCCATACTTTAAGTATACTTGTAAGTTTACTTAGCATATTACTTGTTGCATACTATTATATTCTTGAAATATAGCAAATTATTATTTAAGTTAACTCATACAGTGTGTACATTAGACCAGTGTTTCCCAACTCCACTGCCCTGCATGTCCTCAGTGTGATTCAGATTCCTGAGCATCTTCATCAAGTTCTTTGCAAGCTTTTTAACGAGCCTTTCATTTGATTCAGGTGTGTATAATTAGTGTTGCCTCCAAGATACGCAGGGCAGTGGGTCCTGAGAACTGGAGTTGGGAAACACTGTACTAGACTGCCATGTATTTACAAGATCACAAGATAAAATGTGAACAAGTGTGATATACAGTCGTCCTCAAAATTATTCATACCCTTCAGTTAAGAAAATATCAAATTCACAACAGTAGTTCTAAACACAAGAAACTAATGATAAATAAAAATTCACAAATTTATAATTTAGTGAAATAAAATATTGCTTTTGAATTGTGGTTGAAAAAAATCATTTTAAAAAGCTAAACAAACAAAACTGTCCCAGACACATTAGAGTGCTTTTCCCATGAGCAGTGGACTAAAATACCTGTCACAGGTGTAGACGTCTTTTTGAACATAACAGAAAACACCTGATTGCAATGATTGTCTAAAAGTGTTGCTCAACAAAATTTTAGCTTCATAGCCCCATAAAGCTTGTTTTCCTGTTTTATTTTTGTGTTTTGTTTTTAATATTTCCTTCAAACCAAAATTCAAAATCAGTGTCTGGGTTTTCATAGAATTTTTATTTATTGTTACCTTTGACAGCTGATTATTTCCCCTCTTTAATTGGAGGGTATGAATAATTTTGAGAACGACTGTACTTAGACCTTTTAAAGATACCATACAGTGTATTTACACATACCTGCTTAAATCATTAAAAATGTGCGTTGCAAAAACAAAGAGCCTTTAGGCTACTGTGTGGTTAAAAAAAAAAAAGTGTATTCAGCATAATTAAATTTAAGCACAAGTAACTGACTTGACCTCATTTTGTACTAGAATGATATTTACTAAGTATCAGTACTTTGTCACAGAAAGAAGTAAAACGGGTACGTAAAGTGCAAGTGTTTTAAGTATTAAAGTGTAAGTTGACGTTCAATTGTAGTCTTAGAATTTTCTTTATTTTATGTATAAGCCAAGTATACTATACAGTTCTTAAGTATATAAAATATAATATTTAAAAAGTGAAGTGCAAGTATACTCCCTCAGTTTTATTATAAAATAAATATACTCATACACTTGAATAAACTACTTTTTTGCTAAGGGGTTGTCATCTTATTGTGCCTTTTTATTCAATTATTTATGTTTTTCTTTTTAATTTAATGATTAATTAAATGTGTTAAAAAAATACATAAGCTTAAGCCATATGTGTCCTGTCCTGCTTTTGCTACATTATTCCATGTTAAAATAGTTTAAATCACTTCAACAATAGTAATAGAAACAAAATCAGGCAAAATTAGAAATCTTATGAGAAAGTACATTTTCCTAGGTCTAAAATATACTATATGCTTTAAAACGGCATGCAATTTCTATCAACAGTGAGATATAACATCCAGGGGCAGAGAGACTTATGCAATATTTTTTTTAACTGTGAAAAATACTAAGAAACATACAAGTTGTTCCCTTTACCCATCATCTTGCTCTCTGGTCGAGCAGATAATCAACCAGAATTTAATCCTGGAGTGTGTACATGTGTGTGCAAACCAGTGTATAAGTGTGCCGGCCATGGGGAGATAAGCAAGCCTATGAGAGAAGGAGAAGAGAGGAAAATGTGAGAGTTCAAAAGAGGCAGGAAGGAGTGATAAGAGAAAGGGAAGTATGAGGTGATGGAGGAAGAAAGGGCACAAGGATACAAAAAGGGAGAGAAGCAGGGGATTGAGAGGACAAGACTGACTGTGCCAAGAAAGGATGAAACCGAGAAAATGAAGAGGAAGAGGAGACAGGAGAAGAGCGAGGAACCTTGTTTCCACTGATAAGCATGTATCGAAGCTGTCTTGGCTGTCAGATCAAAGACTTGGCGTCACCACGGAGTCGACCTTTTTGGGTATCACATGTCCAGTTGGGCCTGTGGGATTGGCAATCAGTGATGGGGACGGGCTAAACTGACTCCGTTGGAAAGAAATTAAATGTAAGAGAGAGTTCATCTGGACTCTCAGGGATCCCCGTGATACAGAAGGATGAGTCAAGAGCTGAAAAATGATGTTGATTCAGTTTCACACATTTTTCATCATCAGGTTTCCTCTTCACACATTTTCACGTTTAAAGTAAACCAACCTTTCCAAATTCTTCCCAAGCGAAAATCCTCCTGAACTCAAAGGGAAAATTGATTTAAACAGATGAACTTTCATTTTTCACACAGTGTAATTACATGTCATGTCTGATGGGTTCTTTCTCATGTGTAAAACCGTCAGCTGCTGATTTCAGCTATTGTTTCCTTTTCTGGTGTGCGAGCTTGCTTTATACTGTATGAGAAACCTTCACTTACAAGCATACAATTATATGCTTTTAACGTTTTTATGATACAAAAGTTTAGTTATTTAGGGAGGAAAATAAGGAAAATGCAGCACTCAAAAACAAACTGAGTGCTGATTCACTGTTATTAAAGGCAAACTGCATATTTCAAATGTAAAAATTTTAATTACATTAAGCCACAGATATGACTAAAGCTACAAGAGGATAGAAAGGGTTTTCAGCAGTATTTTCAGTTAATAAAATAATAATAATAAAAATAATAAAAAGAAACAAAACAGAAATGATGGAACTCCTAAAAAGGCCTGGATTGTGTTTAATTTTACTTATACCAACAGTTTTTAGGGATTCATACTATTTTATATATATATACTATATATATATATATATATATATATATACTGTATATATTTATCATTATTTTTTTCTAGTTTGTTGTTATTTGAAAATGTATTGTAAATTTGGCCTTTTCAATAATTGGAGGGTATGAATAATTTCTCAATTTCTTGTCGTCAAAATTATTCATACCATATCCAGTACATGTATAT
>JALJCO010009312.1:0-39494 GCA_023101725.1 Atherinomorus stipes | reverse complement strand
AGCAGGCACTACTAGTTAGCACTACTGTTAGCACTGCCGTACAATGACTGAGGTTCGGTGGGCGGGACTAGAAGGCACGCTTGCTTCTGTTGTCGTGGTGCTCTTGTGGAGAGGAGGCGGAGTGACATGGAGATACCTGAAGACATTCGCCCATACACTCAGCAGTAACCTGCAGACACGCGCCTCTCCACACACTCATGTTGGAGTAAACATGAGTGTGGGGAGGAAAAAGATTGGTGTTGTCCTTTGTACGCCAGGTACAGAGGAGTTCTGATGCGAACTGGACACCATGATGTCGGTTTGTTGTCGTAGGTCTCGGAGGGAGGAACTTGGACAGTGTAGTTTGGGGGAGGGGGTAATTGGCTGGAAGTCATGGCGTCACAAGCTGCACGAGGAGTAATCAACAACATTGATGATTTGTCTCATGACTATGGTTTGTTGGTCTGACGTTTCAATCTGATTAAACATCATTTAAATTATCTTTGAAGTAACAGGGAAAGAAATCCAATACTGTTATTCTGAACATTGATAATCTGAGAGGAACACTTCCAGACCATCACACTGTTTGGATGCAAGTGAGAGGACACAGTGTTTGACCTCATTAATTTTGGCCTCTTGATGAGATGAAATTGAGCACAGAACATAAGGGACTGCATCTTCTTTTAAACAGATAACTAATAACAATCTAAAATCACAAATCAAACAAAAAACACAAAGCCATGAATGGTGCACTTACTTTGCTTGTTGCTATGGAAACACACTAATTAAAATGTTTAGTATTGTAGAGGCAAAATGAGTCATGCTGAGTTGTTAGTGGTCATTTTCATACAACTGCCACCTACTAAAAGTGCTCGGGCTGCAACTCATTCTTTCTTCAGTACCACAGAAGTCAGAGTTTGACTCAGAAATAACAGAGAAAACCATTCAGTTATTTCATTTTGGTCTGAATTCCCCTTAGTTACAGTACCATTCCCTGTCTGTGTGTCAAAGTCTTTGCAGTATAAAAAACTACTTCAGTTTAAACTTCTACATTTTTCCTACAGACTTCTTGTACAAGCGCTGAAAGTCACTGACAAAATATTTTTATAGCAGATATAAAAAGATGTCTTTTGAAGGCAAATTAATGACGTAGGGGCGACAAGGGAAGTATAACACTCATAAAGATGTAATAAGGGAACTGCAGTATGCAGGTGACATTATTCCCACTGCAGCTCTTTTCCCATGGGCCCAACATATAGTAGTCTTGTATCCTGCAACTGTCTTTATTATTTAGACAAATCCACATCTTATCCCTGCTCCTAACCATTTGTGTATTAAAATATATGCATTTTTATACCTCACCCCTAAACAAATGTGACTGTAAAATTTTACAGTTAAAAATCCTTGCATAATAATGGGTTGGATGGGGCTTGAAATTGCCTTGTTTGAAAGTGGACAGTGTAATAGCACCGTGCACTAAACTCATTCTTCTTTACAAACAATTTTTAAATAGGTTCTTATGCAGCTTATGTTGCAAAACACAGACATGTTATCATTTTAAAGGAAGTGCCACCAGTGATTTTGATTATCCTTATTACTTTTCAGTCTTTTTTGAGAAACTGCAGTGTGTACTGTGAACCATTGTAACCAATACACATTCTGAAGTGAGACCATATTACTCACAACTACATCCCATTGTTTCACTGTCAGATGAGGTGGTGTACTGTAATACCTTGAGAATGCTATAAACCCCTTTCAGTACTTAGCCATTATAATGATCAAAACATTAATGTTTTTTAACTTGATCTTTGTCTCAGCAAATCTTGGTTAGGTTTCAGGTCTGGCTGTTTCTTGACATTCCATATGCAACAGGTACAGTATAGAGCATTTTTTGTTTGTACTGTATGGAGCATTTGAAGTGCCTACTGCAAACTATCTTAAACAGTATATCATCAATGTCACTTTACATCTGTTCATATTCTGAATCTTATAAGTCTTGAGTCTTGCAGCTTCAGTATGTTTCCCTATTTGTACTCTAACTGTAATGAGAGTACAGATAATTTGATCAGCTCAGGACTAGTGTGGTGCAGTAAGCTGGCAGGGGGAAGCTTTTTCCCTTGGGTCATCCCTGTTTTCCATCAAGAGAAACCTATCACATCTTTTGTGTTATCAAACACAAGCTTGAGTGCTTTCCACATTCATTTTCAGGTTCTGCGAATCCACGCTTGTAGAATGTATATCTGACTCACGTTCACTCGATCTACCCTTTTGTTTTCCAAGAGCTGTGAGCAGAGCAGCTTCACTCTGCCTTTGTTTGCCTTCCATTACACTCAGGTTGATGTGAAGCTCTGTTATATGGCATACTGTTAGTGTTTGGAGTCAGCAGGGATTTAGAGATATCTGACAGCAGAGTAGAGAAGGAGCTAAGAGGAAAATGGAGAGAAAAGATAGGAGACTGGGGGGTAATGATGGAGAAAGCTGACTTGAACAGCAGAGACTCATTGAGTGAGAAGAAGTGAAGGGGGGTAAGTTCAACTGAAGCAAAGCTCGACATCCTCTGTATTCTAGCCGTAACCAGTAGATACTTATGGTGAGTAACAGGATGTTCTATCAAACATAGTTTCGGGCTTTTCTCCTCTGGTGACTTTCACTGTCTCCGTTCAATCCTTATAATGAGAGGCTCAACTCTATCAGAGGATCACATAGACCTAAAGCCAGTCTGAACCTCTGGATGCTAGGCTCTGTGCCCACTCTTTGTGTTGCCAACACATTAGATGGTCAAAAATAAGTGCCTACAAGACATTTAAACTACAGTATTGCTTTGGTTACAATATAAAGCCAACAGCATGTAATGTTTGTCATATACAGGAAAACACAAACTGGATGCCTCTACATGTCCCACCTTAAGGGACCTTATTAGCACATTCACAGTGCACAGGAAGGCTGAACAGTGATGTGGTGGTTAGAACCACAGCCTCAAAGTAAGAAGGTTGCTGGTTGGAGCCTCGGCTGGGCCGAGGGGTTGGAACAGTGTTGTGGAGTGTGGAGTTTGCATGTTCTCCCCATGTATGCATGGCCTCTCTCCTGCTACTCCGGCTTCCTCCCACTGTCCAAAGACATGCATGTGGTCACTTTACAAAATTCTCCCTAGGAGTGCATGTGTGCATGAATGATTGTGTGTCTCTCTTTGTTGGCCCTGTGATAGACTGGCAACCTATCCACGATGTGCCCTGCCTCTTGCCTAATAGTTGATTTGATAGGCTCCTGCCACTCAAGCGACCCTGAACTAGACAAAGCAGTATGGAAAATGACTGAACATTGCACAGAGAGGCTTCTCAAAGAGAAAAATACAATGACTTGAATTCAATCTGTTGATTTCAGTCCAAAGGTATGAGCTTTATGTTTTGTTCATGCCAGTAAACACAAAAGTACCTCTGCAGAGGAACAGCGTCACAGTACCTTGTAAAGTAGCTTACATTACAAGGCTACATTACATTTAATGTGCAAATAAGTCCACATTTGGAGGGTCAAAGAGCACAAAGAGGTTGTATGGCACTTCACACCTCGCTGATAAGGAGGGTCAAGATCGAGTCCTGTTCAGACCATTAGCAACTTAAATCTGTACCAGTGCCTACACACATCTACAACGATATAAGGTAGACATGGAAGATATCGCTGTGTGTGATGTACTATGTGTGGGAGCTTTGTACATTTGATAGACTGAATTACAGTACAGAACTAGAGATGCACCGATCCGATACCCGGATCAGATACTGGCTCCGATATTGACAAATTAGATGGATCAGATAACGAATGAATGTGGCCAGTCCAGCATTCCGATCCAGTCAGTTATTAACATTGTAATAAATATACACTTTCTTATTTGTTAAAAGATAAAACTAAGTACATTGCTATCAATGTTAATTTATTACCTTTCTTTAAACGAGTTTAAATGTTTATGTTGATGCCTTCACTCCAGTGGCAAGGAATGCAGTTTATTCATTCAACAGTAGTATCGGATCGGGTATTGGCCGATACGCCCAGCCCTGGTATCGGTATCGGATCGGTATAGGGTAAAAAAAACTGGATTGGTGCATCTCTATACAGAACTAACACTATCTGCATGCTCTATTTTGGCTTAGCCTTTGAAATAATCACTTATCAAATGGAGGCTCTTCATCATGTTCATACAAAGGTCAGTAAATCCCAAATGATCATAAAATCACTGCAGATTTACCTGTTTTGTCATGACATCAAATTCCCGCTGGCAGAATGAAATTATAAGCTTCTCTTGTGTGTGAAAGGTGAGGTTTTACAGAAGCCAGTACACTGTAATATTAATCAGATAAAGCGTTTTGTGAAAGATGAAGTGGTTTAGATAATAAGACAGCCCTGACCTTGGTTCTGCAGTGTTCTGTCATCATTTTCTGCAGCTGGCTCTACATCCTGCTGACAGAGATGAGGTTAAAAACCTCACAACAAAAGGGAAACTGCAGATCCTGCACATGCTGTATACGTGTAAACAAAATCTGCTCCCTGCATCCATCCACCGGCTTGTTATGCCAGATATAGTGTGTGTGGTTAAAACTTGTTTCCCTTTCAAATCTTGTCATAGCCCAACAAGGGATCTTTTTATGAAAAGATGAATAAAGAGAGTGGGATCAGCAGAATGCAGTGAGGATTGATTCAGCCTTAGCCAACTGCAGAGCCAGCTGAGGTTTCAAATGGATGAGCTGACCATATGGTGTAAGGTGCATTAGTGCATCTTGGCAGGAAACACAGTTCACTTAACACATATATGTACTTTTACACTAATGAAATAGTGCAGCTTGTAATAACTGGGCTAAGAACAATTTTAAAGTATGAAATTCTTCTTGAACGGAAACTGGAAAAATTGTTTGCTGGCACTTACAGTACAAAAGCTGCAAAAAACCACATCACAAGTTTAGTTACATATTTAGTGACTTCCACATTATGATCTCAGCAAACCAAACCAGTTAGAGATGACAGCGTATAGGAACTGAGGATTAGGCTTTATAAAAAAAGATAATGATAATAGATGTGCCAAACAATTTTAAATTACACTTAAAGGTATAGTCCGAAGTTCCCCCCCTAAAAAATAAATGTTAGACTTGAGCAAGTGAAATCCGTCTCAAACCCCGCCTTTGGGCCTCTACTCGTGTGCCGTGGTGCGTTTGAACGCAACTGTCTCTCCCCCTGCCTGTAAATTCGCTCTTTTGTATTGTTTTGGTCTGGTCGGGATGTTTCTGGGCGGAGATTTCTTTTTATGTCGGCAGCCAATGACAGAGCTAAGAGCATGACGCTGTGTGGAAATAAGCTCATGATTGGAGCAGACACCAGTCACTCGAACTCTCGAAGGAAAAAAAAAAGGAAGACAGGAAACACCGTGGATGCGCCAAAGGAAAGGTAAGAGCTTCAGAGAGTGCACTTTGGAAAACCAGGGTTAATAATAGTTTGGCTTGTACCCGCTTCTGAGCTCTGAAGGAGAAGCTTGAAGTTGAATAGGCTAGCTAGAACGAGGCGGCCATTAGCCTGAGAGGGAGGAGCGCTAAGTTTAAATACTGTTGTTTGCAAACAGAAACGCTGGAGGGACTTCGGACTTTACCTTTAAAGAGACTAGAGGCAGGAATTTAAAAAAAACAAACATGCATGTCCATATTTTTTAATACTAATGGGTGATGAAGCGCTAAATACCAAAAACAACGTTTCCACCCATGTTTCTCTCCGTTGCCTTGAACAGGCTGTGTGCTGCAAAATGCGCTGCAATTTGGTGCCCGAATTTCCCGCGCTGCCCTGCGGACGTGACGTCAAATGACCTACATCTGCAGTTTTGAAACAGGTAGAAGCCGGTTGCGGTAAATTCAAACACTGTAAGTGCAACAGCAACGTTAGTAAACAACATTATAGCTTCAGTTTGTGCCTGCTCCCGTGACGGCTTGGCTCGTGGCAGTGTTGCCATCTTAGCGACTTTGTCGCTATACTTAGCGACTTTTCAGACCCCTCTAGCAACTTATTTTCAAAAAAGGGACTAGCGACAAATCTAGCGACTTTTCCTGGTGTCCATGGAGACAGATGAAGGTTATGTCGCTCTCCGTCATTCATCAGGAGCTGCCTACCATCAGCCCTTCCCCTCTCTGTTTCCCGAATCCCGGCACTCACTCAGTTTACGCTGTCCTGGTGCAGCTGCAGCCCGTCTGAGCCGCTGTGAGATGATCGCCTGCGCGAAGCTGCCTCCTGCCACGCCAGATTGTTTAAATTTAAAAATTAAAAAAAGGTCTCAAATTAAAAGCTGCACTAAAAACGTTTTTTTTTCACTCAGTCTCAGTTGCTTTGCTTTACTTGCATTGTCACTCGTGTGTGTGCTTCTGCTTCTGAGCATCATCAGTTAGAGAGGAGACAACTCTGATCCAAGCTCAGAAGTACATACTTACTAGAAAGATACTTTCTTTTTTCCTGGTCTAAGTATGATAAGGTGCATTTTGGCTTTCCTATGGCATTATTTCTTTTATTTCTTTTTGCTGCAACGTCCATTTATATATTATAGCCTATTATAACAGTTGCTGCTTGTTTCCCATGATGCGTTGTGGCACACCTGGGTCTTCTTTGCACCAGTTGCCTTGTAAATTGGCAAAAGTTCACATCAAACAAAGACATGCCGCCCAAAACAGTATGTTGTTGTAAATAAAGGTGATGCAAAAAAAAAAAAAAAAAAAGAAAAGAAAAAGAAAAACATGCCGCTTCCACTGGGGATCACGCATGGGCATCATAGACTGCCCGTCGTGGTGACTAATGACCGCAGACCTCTAAAGGTCAAAATATTTGACACCAAGCAACTTGTACACATGATTTAAAAATGAAAACTAATTGAGAGGTAACTTACAATTTTTCTTTAAATGTTATTTTTCTACATTTTCATGTTTCCACATATAGCTAGAGTAGCTGTGGACATTCAGTATCAAAGCTGTGATGAATTTCATATTCAGAGTCGCCTCCTCCTGCTGTGATCCCATAATGTTTTTTATCAGTAGAGTTGCGAGCGTTCGCCCAGGTCTACATCACTTCCGGTCTGTTGCTATTTT
The DNA here is from genome assembly GCA_023101725.1 of Atherinomorus stipes. NCBI lineage: Eukaryota > Metazoa > Chordata > Actinopteri > Atheriniformes > Atherinidae > Atherinomorus > Atherinomorus stipes. The sequence continues at coordinate 32,415 of JALJCO010009312.1, read as the reverse complement.
TAGGCAGAGTGGCTGTCACACTCGTATTTGTACATTTTTGCATTGGCAATGTTCAGCGTGGACCTCATACACTACAAGGGCTTCTACATTTGTTTAAAATTAAAGTTGGCATTTAAGCTTGGTCGTATCTATTTGAACATAAACTTGCAGGAGTCATTCAAACTCGGGTATCCTAGTTTTTCTTTGAAAGCTAAGATTTTGTGTAAGTGTGGTCAGACTTACATGCTTACAAGCATTTGAAATTTTAGTTTTGGTTGGACCAGAATAAGAAATAATTTGTATCATGTAAATGCGCTTACAGTTTCAGATATTTAGATGCTTCAAAAAAGTAGAAAAGGAGAATTTTTTTAACATCAGCATGTAAACTTCTTATAAGATCTGCAAAGTTGCACTAAGAAAATTTATTTTAATACAGTATAATCCCTTGAAAACATTTTACACCCTTTTTAAATTATCTTGTTGAAACAATTCATTGATTCATTAAAGCTTAGTTTTCAGTTTTTGACCATCTGAGCATTACAAAGCTTTATGTAAACAGTTTTTCACTCATTTTGTTTTAAAACCCTCCTTTAAATTTGTTAAACACCCACTGAAAGACAATCTTTTCTTGTCAGTGTTGTTAACATACATGCTGGAGTGTCCAACCCCTTTAGTCATGCCCTGACTTCACTGATCTAGACAACAATAACAGCACAGAATAACCCCTTATCATTGCATTGTCTCTTCTCACATTTCCATCCCTCACATGCTACACACAGTACTCACATCACATGGCTCGCCCATGACAGGAAGCTCTGTAGTGGGCGTAAGTGTCAAACTGTCAGTATGGAAATACTACAAACTGCAAAGCCCAAGCAGGAGATGGCTTACTGTTCATGGTCTGCATAAATAAACAGCATGCACACTCATATTTACTACAGTATACTCACACTAAAACACAGACAAGTACAGCTATTATTGCACAGGGGAATCAACAACATTCCAGCCATGTTTTCTCATTATTCTCTGTTTGGTAATCAAACCAAATGTTTCTTGTGTTGGCTTTAAATTTCATCATAAATGAAGGAGTAGGCTAATGGTATGAATTATACGAAAATGCAATACTTCATCCCGTATGCAGACCTGAGGTCTTTATCAGTGGTTAATAATTGAACCACTGAATGTGTCAGCCAGTAACTGGTGTCACTTTAATCTAAACTAATGTCTGGAGAAATAATTACATTGACACTGAAGAAGAAAGGAAATAAAAAGAGACAAGTCAAAGATTTTTCTTTTCAATTGGCAGTTTTAATAATAAATGCTACTCCCTTCACATCAGTGTGTGTTTCCATATGTGCATGCAGTGTGAGTGTGAGCTTGTGTGGGTGGGACTGCATTGACTGACTGTGTGTGCCGCCATGCTGAGAATTACCTTCTGTATATCCAACATTCACACACTCGTTTTCCACTCACCTCAGGGGGAAGTCACGTGGCGTTCCTAAGCAAGCACTTTTCTTAGGTAGCTTAAGGAATTATGGGAGGAATAGACAGACATTTACCTAAATCTGTGCCTGACTGTGTGTGTGTGTGTGTTTGCATGCGCAGACTGCTGCCGTTTGAGTCGTGACCAAAAAATATCCTCCCCCCTGAGCTCATCTCAAACACCCACATTGAGATTTTGCTGCTGCCAGTAGGGAGCTGCAGTGGATGCTGTGCTGTGCATGCATTCATCTGACTTAGTGTGAAATGTGACGGGGCTAAAGGGCAGAGAAGAGGCTCCATGAAAGAGTGGCTAACTCTCCCCAACACCACAGGAACTTCTAAAACATCAGCCTCCATCTGGCAGAATCCTCAGCTTTTAAGGCAGAAATGAAGAGACTTTATTGCCCCCATCATCTGCTTTCAGTGTTTTCCTCACAGGTGGTGCAGCCACTCTGGAGATTGGCTTTAATCCCCCATTTGGAGTGCAACAGCAAGCAGTTTATCATGCACAAGAGTAGGACGAAGTGGTCCTCAGGGCCGTACCGAAGTCCATCCTAAATACTGATTCATATTTTATTTAAGTATCTTTCAAGAGAAGACATTGATCTTATGGCTTATTACATCTCTCTCGTGGCTTTCTGTTCTTATACCGTGTTGCCCTTGTTTTAACCATTAAGCATTACCCTTCGCTGGACCTCACAATTTGTTACGAAGAGGTACAATAAAAGCCGATAAATTAAATTATTGTTTCTCATAAACCGCAGAGGTGTGTGCTCTTTAATGTTCAGGAAATATTTTTCTTGGGTAAATTCTCTTTGGACAGATAATGTTGAGAGACCATTTGGGTGTTTTTGTACTGGAGTAATGAAGGTTTTTTTTTTTTTTTTTTTACAAAATTGGCAAATGAAAGAACTCCCACACTGAAATTAAAGTTGCATTCAGATAGTACTGACCTTCCTCATGAATACAGTAGCCCTACAAAGTAAACAACACTTTATTTTAGTCAGTATTGTGGACAGAGAGGCTAAATTCTGTGACAGATAAGAATGTTGTCAAACCTAGATTTTAATGTGATGAATATTTATGTAAGTGCAGAAAAACATTAAAATTTGATCTTCTTCAATCCTCCAGTGATAAGTGATTATCATATAAAACTAGTAAGTAATTGTAGTGCAAAATACTTCATCTAAATAGTGGAACTGGCACTGGTAAACTGAACTCTTATTAATCATAATACGGGAAATGGGTCAGTTTATATAAATGCCAAATACTTATTAATTTCAAGCACCGAAAATGGTAAGGTTTAGCTATCAGTTTAAGCAATTTTTAAATTCATTCCTTTGCCTGACAGTATAAGTTTTCCAAAATTGTAAGTCAAGTAAATATTGTAAACATAATTCATAAGCTTTCTGAATGGCTGAGGGAAAACTCTTAGGACATTAAAATACACCTGCACCTTTCTCTTTTGATTATTTCTGCTAACTTTTTTGACAGACTTGTCTGAGGGCACAGATGACACCATAAAGCCACAGTTGAGTTTGTAATCAGGGAACCTGTGTAGAAATAAGGCTTGACATGACTTCTGATAGTAAAAAGTCCAGCAGTGGCAGATAATCATGCAAATGTGAGCAAATATCAGGTGATTTCTTTACTGTTTCTATGGACAAAATGCAGACAAAAAAGTGAATGAAACACCTGGATGTGTCTGGAGTCCTGTGTTCCAGCTGTCTGTAATCACATTAGTAACACATCAATATGTGATTTCTGCCCAAACTCCATTGTTAGTCTGGCATTTACATTGTTGAAATGAAAGCTTAAGCATTTTTGCATTTTGCTCTGGTGCAAAGATGATTCCCTGCCTGCCTTGTTATTATCCCATGATTTTTCATGAATCACAAATAACCCAGAGCAAAAAGATGGCAGAGCAAGAAAAACATAATTTATTTCTACAAGCCCTTGGCTTCTTAGCAGAAGCGTACATGGCATATTTAGCATAAATGTGTTCTCTCATGACCAATAAGTAGGCAAGGATAATAATTGCGTTTTGGCTTCGAGAAGACAGAAAAGACATGACTGAGAAGAAAAGAGGCCAAAGGGATGGAAACTGTGTGAGGTCAAGATTTTGAGAGGGAGAAAAAAACATCATACAGTAAATGGAGAAGAGTAGCGCTTTATTCTGCCTGTGATGTCTTTAGGTGTCAGTGCAAGGAGAGTGGAGGATGATTGGAAGTGAATGGAGGAAAAAATAACTACAGGGGCAAAGTTTTATTTCTTCAAGACAAAGGTTTGGAGTGGAGGATCGAGGCATTTTAAGAGTAAAATGGGGGGAAAAAGCACAGTGAGATGTAGCAGCTCAGACAGAGAACAAAATAAGCTACAGGGAGATGGAAGAAAAAAAATGGCAACTCAGACTAAAAGGCTGAGAAGGAGATCTGGTGAAGCCCACGTATGTGTTAGATGATGGAAGTGTAAAGAGAGGCAACTTTAGCTCTGAATGGTGACCGGAAATATGTGCGACACGTGCCTCCATCATTCAAGGGAACACCATGGCACATGACTGCCTCTGGGCTGCCGCACTCAGCCATGTCATGGCTGAGTGATCTGCACACACAGAGATGACACACACTGGGAGAGACTGACAGGGGGGATGAGAGGGTGAAAAAGCAGCGGGAGAGAGAGGTTATACCGCATATACTACAGATGCAGACGTAGCAGAGGCGAATTTTTCCACAAATCACGTGAAATGCTGCAGCTGTATTTAGCCTTTTCCCTTGAGCTGTTTGTTATTTGTGCACAGGTGGGCCTGAATATTCAGGTACATGAAAACTCAAATTCATTCATGTAGATGTAGCATTTAGTCGTGGGAATACTGCAGATCTGTAATGTGAAGCTGTAACACCAATGAGGCTCAGAGGGACACATAATGCTTCTGTTATCCTGAATACCTCTGTGTACTGAAGGGGGGAAAGGCTCGCCGGTGGAGGATAAAAGGATAAAGAGAAAAAGATCTGTAGAATAATAATGATAAAAAAAACCTCAACCACTTTTTTCCTTTAGTTTTATGAAACCAAACCACTGTTTTCATTTGTGTGAGCAAAAATTTAAGAAAAAATATGATTTATGTAGTCTGTTTTTGAATGAAGTGTCTTCTCTGCAAACAGATTTAGAAAAGCCTGCAAGTTCTGCCCTCATGTAGAAAAAAACCTTTCCAAAGTTATACCATAGTGATGTGTCAGTATCACACAGTCTTTTAAGCCCTCTGGAAAATGGTAGCAGCTGGTTTTGATTCATAATTTTCATTCATCAGTTCTGTCTTTATGGTACCGCATGCTGATTGTTTTTAAAATTCATATCACACACTGCGCCTTGCATGGGTTCGTGCAGGAGATTATAATTTACCCAAGACTGTTTATTGTCTTACAACGGTTGTGGTGTCCCGCCTAAAGTTTTAACTATTCCCAAGTCCACACTAAAAACTAGTGATGAACTGACAGACTTGACAGACTCATATAAAAGAAAGAAGCTTTGATTTAGAGGGTACTTCCCGCCTTTCGGTGTCTATGCAACTTTTTTGTGGATTAAAAAGTTACAAAGGAAGTTATCTATCATATGTTGCATTTATTTTTCTGTCTAATCAATCAAAAGGTGGTCTGCTGAAAAGCTCTTTATTACACCAAAGCACAAAGAATGACTAGTTGATTTGGACCTGTCAGAACAAGCTGGGACATTTGAAAGATGGGCCTTAAAGAGGCAAGAGGAAAAGTGCATCAGTCTAAAAGGTGGCTGGACATATAAAAACATTGTTTGAAGTGAGAAAATACTTATTTAAATACAATTTTAAAGGACCATTAAAAAGAATTATGACAATAAATCAGCATAACATGGGTTTTTTAAAACCAAGTATGCCGAGTTGGTTGCAAAAAAGGAATGGCCTCAGTTGTGTAGGACCAAAGGACCTCAGTCGGCTGTTGTATTAATCTAATTTGTCTTTCATATATACTCTGTTTTGTGGCCTCCTCAGTATCTGTACACACTGATGTAAAGACAGATCCATACAGACTCGTTCTGATCCTATGCGTCAAATCCCGGCATCCCCAAAACGTCTCTAATTACATGTTGTAATTTTGTATTTTAAAGGTGAGGAGAAAGGAAAAAGACGATCAACACCTCATTGACATTCAGTACACTCAGTCTGATCCTCTGTCCTATTAAATTCTTTATATCTCTAGCCACACATTCACACCCACACAAAACAATGCAGGGAGTTTCACAAGATGCAATTAATGAGTTGCACTGAACCAAAAGGAAGCAGAGGTCTGCTGTGTTACCACTGGAGACAAGCCATTATGCAACACGACCAAAACAAGGAAAATCCTAAAAAATGACTTTACACATGCACTTGTGCATGCAGAGGTTACTCTTTTTAAAAAAACTAGTTTCATCCAGGCTTACACTGCATGCATTTTGTATAGTTTGAAAATACTGTATATGAAGATTTGGCTGTCTAGTCTACTGAAATAAATGAGATAACTACTTTTACAGGTATTTGACTTGGGTGCATCAAAATAGGTGCCACCACCTTGACTTCCCCATTCTAGTCCAGTTGGTGGCAGTAATGTGGAAAGGCAACACTGTGACAAGAACTTTAAGGGGATTCAGGTTATACTGTTGTTGATCAACATTTACTGGTTTGCAAATGGGATCAATGCTAAATCAATGCTAAAAATAAGAGAGAGATGAACAGTTGTAAGTAGGAAGATTTTAATCACATTCTTGCTAAAATGATAAACATTTAAGGCATTGCAGAGATTAACTGTGAGATGAATGAGAAGAACACGTTTAAATGAAATCCTGCTTTTAGACTAATCTAACCAAAAGTGCAACACCCTCTCACAGGGCCTTGGAGGGAGTTAAATATCTTCTGGGGAATTAAATATAGAGCCTGGCGCCCATGTCGTGTCCTGGCAAAGGTTACTAATCCCTGTAGAAATTTCTTGTCGCAGCTTTGCTCGGATAATAAACGACACAACCTGACTCGCTCTGTCTGACTTTACTTCCCTCAGTTTCTGTCCTCAGTCCATCAGGATACGGTAGATTGACTATAATGTTTCTACAAGGAAAGCATTCCAGCATAATGGTTCCACTGAAAGCAACTAAAATGTTTTGTTTGAGCCTGAAAAGTACCTCTGTGGCTGGGAATGTAACAGGCCTAAACTCCCTAAGCTAACTTAACTTACAGTGTTGTTTTGTTTGTGTGTGGGTTTTTCTTTAATGGCAAAATAATTCCTGCTGGTCAAGATACCTTTAAGTTTTCTCATTTGCCACCTCAAGCTTTTAAGAAGCTCAGTCAATTTTAGCATATTCAGGGTGTGCAGCAGGTAAGATATTACTTGTACCTTACATTCAGCAGATCTTTCATCCAAAGCAGCTTAAAGGCAGGGTGGATGATGTTTTCCAGGAGCATTTTTTACTATATTGCTTAAAGTCTTCTTCACTCACCGATTGCAGCCAATTAATTAAATGTTCTGATATAAAAAAAAAAAAAATCACCTGTGGAACGTACAGCACTGGAAAAACCCTTCCAATTAAATGAATTTCATTGGATGGAGTTTTGAGCAGCCCGTTCTGATTGATTGAATGGTTTTCATGTCCATCATGAAAACCATTCATGATGGACACGAATGGTCCATCATGAATGGACCATTCATGTCCATCAACCGTCCTCGTGCGTGTGTGAGCGCGCTCGCGACTCACCGTGACCATCTCCGTGCAGACGAACCGAGAAAACATGGCTGCTCGCTGCTCCTATCTATGCTCCTGTTTGCTCTTAAAAAGATAAAACGGTTGTGGATCAAGTCATGGAGGTGTTGGTGTTTGCAGTGAGGATGCTTTACGCCGCAGAAGAAGTTGGAGGTGAGATAATGATCACTTTTAGGAAACATGGTTCCTCTGCTGTTTACTTGGAAGCTAACAAGCTAGCCACTCGGCTGTTCTCGGTTATCTTTGTCGATAAGAGCGCACGCGACCGTTCCTGTGCACTGGAGGCGTGGTTTCGGGGGGTGTATTATTTTTCAAATGCTTGTTCGAACTGTTTTTCCAAGATCCCCTACCCTGCCTTTAACTGAGGAACTATATTTAAAGGTGCCATGACATCAAATTTCACTTTTCTGGGGTTTTGGGGGTGTAATATGATCTGTTGTGCCTGATGAGGCCATGTGAATGTCCAGAGTGAGAATCAAAGTTTTTTGTTTATGGTCAGTCAGCTTTGTTTCTATGTTCAGAAACAGTTGAATCAGACAGCAGCTTATCATTCTACGTAGTTCTGTCATTCTATGTAATTCAATTGCTCCAATAAGAGAACACTATCAAGCAAACATATTTACATATTTACATATGCAGTAATGTCAACTATGTGTACCAATTTTTACTGCTATGTCATTACTCCTTTAAGTTTCAGTGTAGAAAGAAGTCCTGACATCAGCATCCTGCATAGACCTGTTAAAAGACCAGTGTAAAAGTAGAACCGAGTTCAGAAGTTCAGACTAGGTGTAAAATTAGGTGTGAGAGGTGTTAGGAGAGGAGCTTTTCTCAGACAAGATTCATCTTTGAGAGTTCCTGAAAGGTAGAAGAGACGCCTCTGCTCTGATAACATTTACAATCTTTCGGAAAACACAATAAGAACATCCCATGTTGTTAAAAGAAAGGAGCAAGTTGATCAGGAAGGAGCATAAGCAGCTGTCACTAAATTTAAATTACCCTGTATAGATCCAGGAGTCATGTTCTAGGCAGCGTTACTGTAGTGATTTCAATTTGATTCAGGCAGCCATGGGTAGCCTGTGGAGATCAATAAGAAATGGAGTCACTTGTAATGGAGTGACATGTCCCCTTATTGGTTGACCTCCACTCACTCATTAAACCCCAACTAGTCTCAGCAGGCACATGATCAGCTGTGATTTATTACCTCATTCTTCTCACCCACCAACACTGCAAGGTAGGTTTAATTGAACCTTACAGGATTAACTGATAAATCATTCATCTTTCCATCTGTATGGGGCAGAGTATTGTAAACGCACAAATGGCTACAGTTTTATAAAGACTCCGCTGCGTGCTGTTCTTTATGGATATAAGCCTGACAGACTTGTCAGCCTTTGTTGTCGGTGCATGTCAATGTAAAGAAACACATCTCCATAAACACCTAATTCCTGGAGTTTTCACCCATTAATGAATCCATTTTCATAACAGTTTACTGTGTACTCTGTGTGCATCTTTGGGTTTATGTGCAGAAGTGTTTTCATCGTTTTGAGTGTGTGAGGGTAATTTTTCTATCTTACCGTAAAAAGATGTATCTTTCAGTATAGGTTTAATCGCTATTAACCCCAATAAAAGCTGCTATCACCTTCCACCAGTTCAACAGGCTAAATTGATTTCCTTCTTGGAAAAAATCTCTTTCCCAGTGTCTTTAATCTGCCTCTGCCTCTCTGCTCTCAACCTTTCTTGTACCTCCTGTCATCTTCGTCTTCACAAGCTCTGTGGGAGAAATTGAGAGCAAAATAACAAACAGTCACAGATGGAAAACAGAATTATCTTCCTAAGGATGTGCGAATCAAATGTTACACAGTAAGATGCTACTTACACTGCATTTAGTTAGTAAGAACATCAATGATGTGCCGTTGAAAAAATTGTAAATGACCATTAAATCAAGTCATAGATCAGCTCTAAACTGAAACAATAAAAGGTCTCCTCTGTGTTTCATAAGGGTTTCAGAACAATCAATAATGCAAATGAAAAGCTCCAGTCGTATCACCTCACCTGCATTATGGTTGCAGCACACTTCTGTCAGTGTAAGAAATTCAAAAAATGAATAAATGAGCAATTTAGGAGACAAATCAAGTGTTTCCTGCAGTTTTTTTCATCCCTTCAATTTAGGAAAAGATTATCTTTCCGGTTTGAGATAGCCTCAAGGAGTGATTCATCAGGAGATTTTTTTTTTTCCTGCAAGACAGACTGCTTAACTATGCAAATTGCTTTAGGGAGACATCTGCCACATTAACCAAACACAGACACTACCTGAGCTTTGAGCAGTGATCCACAACATGGGGAACAGAACAGACCCCCTACATAGTTTTTAATTTAAATCTCAGGAAGAAATTAACAAAGGAGGATATGCACACTTGTCCTTTGGTTGTTGTTCTTTTTTTGTTTTTTTTTACTTTTTGTAAGTATCTAAGAAACATTATTTCCTTGGAGATAGCGAGTGTTGATAAGTTTTAACACATTTTCACAAATGAGATCAGCTGTTAAGAGCAACAGAGATTGTAAGAAGAAAATACCAAGAGGTGCAGACATGGTGGAGAATGTAGGAGGTGGTTTATAGATAAAGGGTACCCATAGGGGAATATTTACAAGATACTACTTAGCTGTTTTATATGTGTGTAGGAGATGATGCCACTGGCAAAAGAACAAGAGGAGCAGGGTCGAGTAGTTTGAGTTGATGTTGAAATTATAGCATTTGAGGTGGGAGTGCAATGAATGGCATGAGGACAGCTCAGGATGGTTTCTTCAGGGACGAGAGCAAGAGAAGTTTCCAAACTAGTTTGGTGTGTGCAGAGGAAATGCTGAGAATGTTAGGGGGAAGATGCAGAGGATCAAGACCAAAACAGAGATTTACAGATGTGATGAGGACCCCTTCTATTTTGTCACATATACACACAAGGTTCCTCTGGCACTGATGTTGAAACACCGAAGAATGTATTTCATGCTGGGAGCAAAGGTTGCTTTATTAATGAGCAATAGGTAGGAGGGGTGGCGCTGGAATAAGATGTGGGATTCTTGTTATGGAAACCCGATTACCCTGTATTTTCTTCTCTGTGTGTGTGTCTTTGTTTCATGATGGAGACCATAATCCTTTGCTGGTGTTAGATTTGCATGGAACAATTCCCATGGTAACCAGGAAATAGAGAAACTTACTGCGTAGTCAATGTGATTAAGTACTGGCAGCCTGGTGCAGTGACAATCACCTCAACACCAAAATGACCAAAGAAGTGATTATTGACTTCCAGAAGTTGAGGTCTACACTGCTCTCAGGCTTGAACATCAATGTGGAGGAAGTGGAGCAGGTCATCAACTTCAAGTTTCTTGACCTGTACATCTCGGAGGACCTGAGCTGGACCAAGAACACCACTCAAATCGTTAAAAAGGCACAGCAGCGTCTCTTCTTTTTGAGAATGCTGAAGAGAAACAAACTCCCTCCACATCTACTGGAAAACTTTTACCACTGCACAATAGAGAGTGTCCTCACCTATGGATGTACAGTGTGGTATGCCAGCCGCACTGCATCTGAAAAAAAAAAAAAAAAAACCAGCTGCAGCGGGTCATCAAGACAGCCCAGTGAATCATCGGCTCCCCACTTCCACACCTAGAGGAGATCTACTCCAGCCGCCTCCTCCAACTGGCCACAAAGATCCGGGATGACCCCGCCCACCCTGGAAACCCTCTATTCACCTCACCGGCCTCCCCTCTGGCAGACTCAGAGTCATGAAAGCCCGCACCAACAGACTAAAACATACAGTAGCTTTTTTCCTATGGCTGTGAAGAGACTGCTGCAGTAACCATGACTATGGACTGTCATGCACTTAATACAGACTATTACAGTCTGTATTTGCTGTAAATGTTTTAAATGCATCTTTTCTATTTATTAATCTATTTATTTATTTTGTATTTATTTATTTATTTTTCATTTATTTTATTTTATTTTATTTTACTTCTTATATTTTATTTATGACTAGGTAGTTGTAGCTGCTACAAAAGATGTTGCCAAACAAAATGTCATTGTACCCTTTGCAATGACAATAAAGCATCTTATCTTATCTTATTTTATCTTATCTTATCTTTTTCATCAAAACCATGATGATTTCCTAAACCTAACCAAGCAGTTTTGGGGCCTTCACTTATAATGGCTGAAAATAAATACTATAAAACTTCAGTACCAACAAAAGACCCTGCATTGAACTTAATAAATTAACTAAATTTACCATATTTATACTGGATAATTGTAATTGTGATGACAAGAGGTCATTAATAGTATTATTTCTATATTGCACTTTTTATATTACACATTGACTAATTTTCTCTGTCAAACAGTAATTTCCACATCAGGAGCAATTGTGTGGCTCAGTAGTTTGCTAAAGGAAAATTTGACATGTAGACAAAAGGCTGAATTTATGATGAGCAGATAGATGCCTTATTTCTGAGTCACAACCACCTGATGATGTGAAAGCAAGCTTGGATACAATTCTTGTAGTTTATTTCGTCATTGATATATAAGTATTGTCAATTTTCATGACGGCACTAATATTGAACAGCCACAGCTCATTAAAATCTGCAAGCACTCTTTCCTAAGTGCACTTATTTCCATATTGGTAATTGTACACATTTTGTTTTATGAATGCAAATTACCAGGTGATTGAATTTTTCTTTTTTATTTACCTAATTTGGAGAATAACAGCAGCCAAACTCCTAACATCCTGCCCCTTTTGCAGGGGTTTTTATAAAACAGAGTTACGCTGAATAACATGACAGCCCTTGTCGGTTTTACAATTCTTACCCATGCACTTGTACCGCTTGTAGATGAACTGATTCAATCATAGTCTTATTTGAAATTTTGTGCACCTGAAAGATTTACTTTAAAGCTTGTGAACATGACATTGTTAAAATGAAATGTGAAAATGTACCCCGTGGAGGGTTTCCTCAGTTTCTTGACATGGTTGCGAAACTTACTGGAAAATGATCAGACTGGTTAAAGGCCTGCCCAGTAACAGTGTAGGATTGTAGGTATTCTATACAGCGGTTCAGTGGGTTACAAAAGTTCACATCATCAAACTGTATTTTCTTTCACTATGAGATGTGTGGGTGCCATTTCTAAAAAAGCAGTAATGACTTCAATTGCAGCGCTGAGAACACAGTTTATGTGCAGGTGCAAAGCTGTTGATGCAAATGAACGAGCAGTGTCACTTTTCATAGAAATGATTCTGTGATGTTTGATTACACTGTCGTGTTCCTCATATCAAATGCTTTGGTGCCAAGTTAGAGGTGCAGTGATTTAGCTGGAAATAGGCATACCAGGCTGTGCAAAGCACATTTGGTGCTCATTTGGATTGTTTTCACCACTTACTGAATTCTCTTTTTGTTACACATGAGAGCACACTGATCAGTGGATGCTTCAGGCAGAGTATGACAAATTCCTCTTAGGAGTTTTCCTTGTACTTAATTGATTTTGTCCCTGTTATAGTCAAATTAGGCAACACCTTGTTTTCTCCCTGAGTGGAATTTCAGGTCCCTTAAATCATATGTCTGCTTTCCCTGATAGCTTATTTGCTATCTTTTTTTATGACAGACTTAGGGACTTTATATTCCCTACTCCCTAGATAAAAATAGTCCTCTCTGTGGCAAAGACTCCCCACCCAGCCCATTAGGAAACTGCCAGCTACCTCTAAGATGGAACGGATGTCATCAGGCATTGATGCCTGTTCCAGTTCCAGCTGCAAATGATGCATCTTTCCCTGAACTATTCATCTTACTCCAGCCATTCTTAGATTGCACCATGTTGCACCATGAATGCTCTAGCAGCCATGTTCTGGATGTGCATGTGTCCATTTGCATACACATATTTGATTTTATAATGTAAAGCTCACACAAACTCCAACACTGAAGTGTTGCTAATTCTGCCGCACAACAAGCCAGCCAGGCATTAGAAGATGAGAAAACATTTAAAAGTGGATTAATTGTTTTGTTTGTTTGGCTGTTAGCAAACAGTTACACACTCAGCAGGTCGAAATCAAAATTAGCACCCATTTAAAAGTGTGTGTTGGGTAAATGTGTGTAGACTAATGAGCTTTTTATGTCTGTTTCTGTCTCCAACTCCTGAGGGAAGTTTCATCTGCTTTATGCTTGTCTACATTCAGAGGCTGGTGGCTATTTTTTTTAAATAAGTGTTGATTCATGTTGGGTTGTAGCTATAAATGAGGTTATTATAATTATGCTACATAAAGTTGTTGAAAGCAGATGTAACATAAACAGTAAGATTTTAATTAATAGAACAAAGAAAAAAGCTGCAAAACTCACATGGAAATATGAATACACATTGGCTTAATTATTGTACATGTGTAGCATTTTCAAACTAAAAAGCTCTCCAGCGCAGAACTTTTTCTCTAAACGCTACAACCTGTTCAACCAGTATTGCTGCTGTCACAAATTACAGTAAAGGCTGCTTTATGTGCCTCTTACTGTAATGTTTTTAACTGAGTGATGGCCCAGTACATGCATCACTTATTGTGCAGTAAATCTCCGTGTTAGCTTGCCATCCATCTGGCCGAGGTAACCTGTAACTTTTTATTTGTGACTCTTCTTATTGGGCAAAGTGCCAGAGGTGCATCAGCAGTTTCTGTCTGCTCTCTTTTTTTCTAAATTTAAGCTCTGCGCTCCAGGCATTGTCACGACAAATGGGCAGTGTGGGTGGTGGACAAACACATGCATGCACATGCACAAAGCCACACCATATAAGTTCTCTGCAAAGCTGAATGGTAAAGAAAAGTGATGATGACACTGCAAGCGGGGACATTGTGGCCAGGACACTTGTGTTATTTGTTTGTTAGTGCACACTGTATTAATTTGCAAGTGTTAATATACATGTGAGATGAAGGAGGTGGTGGGAATATGCAGAAAAAAGTGTATGATGTTGACTAAGAGAAAACATACTGTCCTCTCATGTTAGACGTTTTCAAAGTAACTCATTACATTGACAGTAATGTCTGGTGGGGTGGCAGATGCAGGAGTCCATCCCAGAAGCTAGCAGGCGAGAGCAAGAACCAGTGTCCTTCTTGCTGTCAGGCTGAGGTCCTATCACCCCACCACAGCCACCAATCAGGAGCTTTCCACTCTTTAAAGCTCCAGCTGGATATGATAGGTTGAAAAAAGCTATATGGATGGATGGCAAGTGGTTTTGATAGAAACTCAACTTCACTGTATCTTTTTTGAAACAATACCGTGACTTTCCACTGCCATCAGTGACACTAGTTTTCTCTAAGAAATATTTTCTACTTCTGTTGCCTCAGCCAACTTGTCTGCTCAGATAGAGACACATCTCAGTGCTCACCCTAAAACAGCTGGCCCTGGGTGCCCTGGGAGTCTGGCTAAACTCATCATCTTATTGAGAAATTATATTAAATATTTTACTTGAACTGACTCTCATATTCTGTTTTTCATTTAAGTTATGATGAAGCTCGCCACAAAATGCCAACGGCTGACATGAACCTGACTTTGCAGCATAGACACGAACAGAAGTGCTGCTCCACTGACACCACTTCCTGGCTGACTTCTTCAGCATCTCATTCAAGCTTGAAAAGTCCTCCTGGCTATTTTTGGGACTAGTGCTTGTGTCTTCCTGTGTGTTTGTGCATTTAACAGAATATTTACAGGTGTTTCTGGACAAAAATGACACAAAAAAAAAACACTCCCACATGGACATCTGGATAAACAGATAAAGTCTCATTTGTGCCAAACCGTTGCAGGATTGCCTTTAATGATTTATGTGTTCTCCATCTTCCTGTGGACAGACTCTCTGTCTCAACAAACCAGTAGGAGTAGTCATCTTAAATTGACCCTGCTGCGAGATGAATCAGTGCAGCTGTCGACTCAGGTCTGGTCATCTTACAAACAGCTGAGGCAAAACAGCAATTTCATACAAGGAGATGTCTAGAACAACTCCTATGTGTCCCTGCTAGGTGAGATCAAACTGTCCTAAGGCACAGTTACTGTGAATAAAACAATGACAGGTCGCCTATGAGAGAGACACTTGTTAAAATTCCACTTTTTACAAGCTCCCATTGCTCCTTTACAAGAAGACTCAAGCAGAACGAGTCAGTTATGGAGAATCCATCAAATAAAATCACTGTCCCCATACCTCTGAATCTCTCAGCCATGGGCGTAGTGCAGTAGTTCTCAAACTGGGGGCGGAGCCCCCAGGGGGGCCCAGACAAGCTTGTAGTTTTTGTACTTCTTACAAACAATGGGCATGTTCTTCAAAGTACTAATGAACAAATGATGATGACTCAAAAGGCATTGCCCCCCCCCCCCCCAAATGCAGTGGATTTTTTCATGTATCACATGGCAAATGTTTGGGTGCATGTCGTAGCGGTGGTAGGATGGGGGGGGGGCTTGGCCTTTTCCAATGAAAGGGGGCCCTGCAAAAAAAGTTTGAGAACCACTGGCGTAGAGGGTGGAAAGAGTGGACCTGACTACCCAGCGCCCGAGTGAGGGACCCATGAAAATACAGATTTTTATTTATTCATTTATTTTTTTTGTGATGTTTTATTTTGTATCAATTGGGCCCTCCAATTAAATGGTGTCATCATTTATTTCGAACATGTAGATGCCATCAACTGCGAAAATTAATTTCATGTCACAGTCATCCTAAAATTTTAAACATTCTGGGGGCTCCCCTCTCAAAGACGCTAAATGGTTTAGTCCACCTGACAGCAACCGGTGACAAGAGCAACGTCAGTGAGTCCACTTTTGAATAACCTGGAGGCTAGACATCATGCTGCCCAAAAAGCATACAGTAAATCGGGGTATCAAAAGAAGAAAGCGAGGGGAGGAGAGACAGAATGAGGGGAGGCAGTTGTTGACTGTTTTCTTCCCCAAAGGTGAACCGAGTTTGCTTGTTATGCAAAGTCCAATTGAATTTAAATTTTCTGGAATCTGTCTGTCGGGAGTGTCCTTTTGATTGACATGCGGCAGACCGGAAGCTCGGCCTTCCGACCGGTGGCTCCTAGTTAGCTCCTTGTTTGCTCTCAGTAACTTCTCAATTTGTAGCAGAGTAGCACGATGGTGGTTTTTAGTAAAAAAATAGCAAGCCTAAGCGTGTCTTACCTTTACACCGCCACTTAGGGGGCTTATCTTAGTTACCTCCCATTAGTTTCGAGTTAGCTCAGTTAGCGTTTAGCCCAGAGTACATCAGCTGTCAATCATTTGCCCTGCGGCTCGGAGCGGCCTTGCCTTTGCCCATTTGAATATTTTCCGGGAGTGACAACACACGTGAAACGGCAAGATGGCGGCAGTGGGACACGCCCAACTGGCTTCACTTTTAGCTCTTCAGAAACCAATAGGTCACGTGAGCGGAAGTTTCATCCCTCTCTATTAACGGTCTATGATTTCTACTCTATTCAGGCTAATTTTCCTTTCCCCATCTTTTTTTCGGCATCTACATCAGTTTCAGAGAATATCATTAATCTGAATCTTTTTCTTTACACCATTTGTTTGGGATTGCCAAACATTTTAAACTTAGCTGAGAATTTTTAGGATATCAGTTTTTTGACACTGTAATATCAGTGTTGTATACTTGTTTCCTTACAGAAAACTGGGCCACGAGGGGAATTGATAAAGAACCAAATCGATAAGGGAATTGAAATTGATAAGATCTTATCTTAACAATGTATGTAGGTGGTGAGAACAAACAAATAAAACCAATAGACTGAGGAACAGCTTCTTCCCGAGAGCTGTTGTTGCCCTGAACGCCTCACAAACACAACTGTAGCTGTATCATTGTGAGAATTCACCCTGAACACAAACAAGTGCAATATTCTCTGGTGCAATTACCACAGACATTCTTAGGTTATATACTGCTCCCATGACTGCACTGTCCCCTTCTTCTTTTATATTTTTATATTTTTACGTATTTATTCTTTTTAATCTGCACTTTTGTTGTTTGCACTGTTTTGCGATGCAATTTCATTGTATCTGAGATATAATGACAAATAAAGAATTCTGATTCTCTGATTCTGATTCAACTAGCTATTCCTAACCACTCCATCTGGCTGAAAAATGGCTTAAAACATTTTTGCTTCTGCAACTTGCTGACCATAATTCATACTGTGTGTTATAGCAAATAATTAGGCTAGTCTAAGCATCTATTCTTGAAAAGCATATCTGATGTTTACTTTATGTTGACTTCTAATGAACATGTTTGCAACCTTTGAAATGTTTTAGGTATTTCAGCACAAGTAAGCCAAATGCATAAATATAATCTGTTTATATTTATGGTTATTTATTTGAAATAAATACACCCCCCTCCTTTTATTTTTTTCTTTTTATTAGTCGCGTGCCTCGCACATTGGTGTGTATAGGGACCCACTGACCTTGAGAGTGTACAGGGCCCAAAATTTGGTGGTACGCCCCTGCTCTCAGCCATTAGTAAAAGGATAAAATGCCTAATGGGAGTGGAAAGGCCACTTGTAAAAAGTACAATACTATTTTAATCTTAAAAGCCCATTGTGTCCTGACAGGACATATAACTTATTTTCACACAGATGAGGTTAAAATGGAAATTTTGAAATCTTTTTTAGATTAGCCTGCAAACTTTTAGCATCATATTGATAATATGAAACTCAAATCTGACCCTTCTATAAAATGGGGTTTTGGAGAGGAACGAACCAGATAATTAGAGCTAAAATTAAACAGAAATGCCAAAGCTTTATATCTGATGCAGTCTCCTATAAAAGCTGTCATGGGGAAGCTGAGCTCTGAAAGTTATTATAGAGGACATGTAACTTGGAAGCACTGGGTGGTAATGTGTGCGTGTGTGTGCTGCCCTGGTGCGGGGAGTACGTGTGTGTATGGGCGTGAGCGCGGTTGTCTGTGAGCGTGTGTGGGCGGTGCAAAGGTTTGAAAGGTGCACACTCACCTGGGTGAGATGAGGGAGAGGCAGTTTGGAGTAGCCGTGATTTTTTGTTGACCGCTTACGCTAACGCTAACGCCAAAGCTTATGCTGACGTGCACGTTTTGCTGCCATTGTTTTATCCTGGTTTTCTTTTCTGTCAGTTCATCATTTGTTACTTTAATATTAATACCACCAGTTCCTGCCAAGTACCGCTGTGATAGCTGGATCATGTCATCAATAAACGAATCAAAATGCATCCTGGATCCAGCGTTTCTGTAGGCTGAAGGACGAAGCGCGTCATACAAATCATACAGGACCCAACACCTCTCAGCGGCGAAGAAAGGGATTAGGAAGCCGCAATAGTTATCTAGAGAAATGATAGTTAATCCGTGAATATAACAATTTTCTCCACCTGTCTTGGATGCTGTATGTTGTTACAGATTTTTGCGATGGACCACGCTGGCATGTGTTCATCTACTAAAGAGCTGAAATTACTGGTCTACCACTCGATAAGTCAATTCGAGTAAATTGATCCATGAGAGAAATTTATGAGTGATTGTAGTTATTTTAAGATTAACCAGAAACTTGACTGAAGGGATGCATCTTATTTGATCCATTACTTAGGTCCAGACCAAGCAGCAACCTCCGGTGGCCAACTCTGAAGCCACCCGGAAGTCCAAAATAATGGGCTCTATGCACAACTCCACTACTTCCTGAACTTAAGGTAGCTCCTTTGTTTCCTGTCTTTCATTACTGGACGAACTGATTAATCCAGGTGTGTCTGGCCAGTTAATGAGGTAAGCTACACAGATTAATCAGTTTGTCCAGTAATGAAAGACAAGAAACAAAGGAGCTACCTTACGTTCAGGAATTAGTGGAGCAGTGCATAGAGTCCATTGTAATTCTCTCTTCATCTGCTGGGGAAAGTCTCCAAAATAGAACAAATCCTCATAGACTTCCATGTTAAAAAGGCCAAATTCATAGCAGAAATAAGCATGTTTACAGCCTGGTTGAAAAAACAATAATTTTGGTTCAGTGGGTCAAGTTTACCTTAATGTCAACTGTGAGGGGGTGAATTTATTTATAACTCATCCATTCAGATGTTATTTATTTGCATCTAATTAGGGGTGTGTCCTTCTGATTGATAGGTAGCGAAGACTACTACAATGGTTAAATGCGGGCTGGTGGCTACTAGTTAGCTCATTGTTTGCTCTTGCGAAGGCCTCTGTAGTAGAGTAACACACCGGTGGTTTTTACTTGGGAACACCCAACTGGCTTCACTTTCAGCTCTTCAGAAACCAGTGGGTGATGTAGCGAAAGGTTTATCCTCTTTTTAACAGTCTGTGGTCCAGACTGAAATATCTTTGTTAGTACAGAACTGATTACCCTAAAATTTAGCACAACCATGCATGTTGATTACTTTTCTTTTTTTTTAAGTTATCTGATCCCCATTAGTGTTTTGTTGTTGTTGTTTGTTTGATTTTTTTTTTTTAATTAATAATGCTTTACAATGTTATCATGTTTAAAATAGCCTGATACATCAGATAGCTTTACACAGAAACAGGGAGTCTCAAGAAAAAATGTGTATGGCCCCCAAAATATCTTGCTATATTATTCAGGTCATTTTGTTTTTGCACTAGACAACACCAAGTGTAATAAGCCTCACAAGGTGAATTCTCTCTTAAATGCATACCCAGAATCCAGCTGTTTTGCAGTATAAATAAGGAATGGAAAATGGCTTAATTTCTAAATATCAGTATTTTTTCATGTTGCAGAAAACACCTTTCTGCCCATTAGGAACTCATTAGCCATCAATTTTGGATCTCAGGACAATTGCTGAGGTTCATGGGCTTTCAGCAGAATATCACAGATAACAGTACTTATCAGTACTAACAGTCATACTTTTTCCCCCATTTGAGCTTTTGAACTTTTCCATCCTGTGTTTTAGTCAATTGCTCAGATAAAACAAATAATTTCTAACTTAAGATAATTTTTTCAGTCAAAATGATTAAGATAATCTAGTATAAAACTGATTAATCAATAATTAAAGCAAAAAATGGTCAGCCTCAGTCTATGCATTGCTTCATTCACAAATTACATCACAAATTTAGTGACTGGTGTTACTGACTAAATCAAACATACTGTAAAAACAGATTTTTGCCAGGTTTGAACCATTTTTCTATTTTTGTTTAGAGGCTTACAGTGGAGGACTTACAGTCGTTACTAGATCACAGACTATTTCCCCACAGTTGCAAAGGCTTTTCTGACAAAGCCAACAATTTTCTGTCATGAAAAGGTTGTTTTTCTTCTGCCTGGAGAGCCAGGCGTGCCACATATTTGCCTGTAATTGTTAGGCTTTGTCATAAAGCTAATTAGTGAACTGAAAATGAAATGCCACCACATTCAGTTGGAAAGGAACCGATACTGGCTAATTGGCTACACAGGTCATTTTCTAATGGGGGTGAAGAAATATTGATATAGCAGCTTATAATGGCACAGCAAAAATCAAGATCAAAGAATATAGAGGTATGTGGAGTAAATAATTTACACTGGTTTGAAAGCGGCTTTTCACAACATCTGTAATAAGCTTTTTTTTAATCCTTGAAATTTAATAATTGTACATACTGATTTCATGAAAGTTTAAAGCAGCACTACTGAACTATGGCAGATTTTTTGCACTGTGGCTCCCCCTAAAAAAAGGCTAATTTGACATCCACCTTGCTTTCTGTCTCTTCTCTGAGCTGTCTGCTGCCTTTTCCTCATTTCATACAATATCCTTTCATGTTTCTTTGTTGAATCAGCCATGTGTTGCACACGAGCATGATTGAGAGTACTTTGCGTCATTTCATTTCTGGAACACATACAGAAACACAAACACATCAGTACATACAGTGGGTACGGAAAGTATTCAGACCCGTTTCAAGGTTTCACACTTTGTTTCATTGCAGGCATTTGCTAAAATAAAAAAAGTTAATTTTATTTCTCATTAATGTACACTAAACACCCCATCTTGACAGAAAAAAAACAAAAATGCAGAAATCTTTGCAAATTAATTTAAAATGAAAACTTAAAAATCACATAGTCAAAGGTATTTAGACCCTTTGCAGTGCCACTCATATTTAACTCATATGCTGTCCATTTCTTCTGATCCTCCTTGAGATGGTTCTACTCCTTCATTGGAGTCCAACTGTCCAATCAAGTCCAATCAGTTAAACTGATTGGACTTGATTAGGAAAGCAGAACACCTGTCTATATAAGACCTTACAGCTCACAGTGTATGTCAGAGTAAATGAGTTTGAAGGAACTGTCCAAGGAGCTCTGAGACAGAATTGTGGTGAGGCACAGATCTGGCTACAAAAGAATTTTTGCAGCACTAAAGGTTCCTAAGAGCATGGTGGCCTCCATCATTCTTAAATGGAAGAAGTTTGGGATGACCAGAACTCTTCCTAGACCCGGCCGTCCAGCCAAACTGAGTCGTGGGAGAAGAGTCTTGGTGAAAGAGGTTAAGAAGAACACAAAGATCACTGTGGCTGAACTCCAGAGATGCAGTAGGGAGATGGGGAGAAAGTTCCACAAAGTCAACTATCACTGCAGTCCTTCACCAGTCGGGGCTTTATGGCAGAGTGTCCCAATGGAAGCCTCTCCTCAGTGCAAGACATATGAAAGCCTAAGATTCTCTGGTCCGATGAGACCAAGATTGAACTTTTTGGCGTAAATTCTAAGCGGTATGTGTGGAGAAAACCAGGCATTGCTCATCACTTGCCCAATAAGATCCCAACAGCGAAACATGGTGGTGGCAGCATCATACTATGGGGGTGTTTTTCAGCCGTAGGGACAGGACAACTGGTTGCAATTGGAGGAAAGATGAATGTGGCCAAGTACAGAGAGATCCTGGAAGAAAACCTCTTCCAGAGTGCTCAGGACCTCAGACTGGGCTGAAGGTTCACCTTCCAACAAGACAATGACCCTCAGCACACAGCTAAAATAACAAAGGAGTGGCTTCTGAATAACTCTGGGATCATTCTTGACTGGCCCTGCCAGAGCCCTGACTTAAACCCAATTGAGTATCTCTGGAGAGACCTGAAAATGGCTGCACCAACATTCACCATCCAACCTGACAGAACTGGAGTGGATCTGCAAGGAAGAATGGCAGAAGATCCCCAAATGTTGGTGCTGTAATCAGTTGCTGGTGTGTAAAATGGTGCTATATAGCAAAATGCAGATGTCATGTAATGCTCTGGGCTCGTAAAAAGTTGTGATGTGCAGTTTCTCTAATTCTTGCAGCCCTGCAGTGCAACAGCAGCTCTAGGAATGTGCATGATTGTCAGTGTGCCATCAAAACTAATTAAAGCAGGGTTTTTTTTTAGTGTTGCTTTAAACAGGATCATTTAATTTGGTCCCATAAGGCTGCAATCCTGTGGCTTGTAAATGTTTCCCTACTTGTTACAACCCTGGCTCAGAGAGGGGAAAAGTGGGTGGCAACATTGAAGACAAGTATGTAGCGTATTGCTTAAGGTAAAATTGTTTATTACTTGGTTAGTAATCGTTAACAACTTGAGCAATCAACCATGAGGCCTAGGGCCATACACAGGTAATATTTAAAGCTCAAAGCCCAATTGGCCCACCAAAGGCTTTTAACTGACTTTACCACACAGTTCAGAAAAAACAACACAAACAATCACAAGTTCAGACCACAAGTGGCAGGCTGTTCTAAACGACCACAGCTGCCCTGAATTATTGTCTAAAGCCTGCCTCAGTAGTAGAGATCTTGCTGGACAGCAGACAATCCGGCCAATCGCAGATGGGTGATGGCACAGCCAGCTGTTTGCGGAGAGGATCCAGACAGCTCGCCAATTACCTAGTTGCAATCACAGAAATCTAAATTTACACAAATGCGAGGCCTGGGGCTCATGTCATGAACTAATATGTATTTGAAAGAAAAATACAAAAAAGAATAAAAGGGATACTCAGAGCTGGTGAACTAGATCCTAGAAGAAATTGACTGCACACTTTTTGTGTTTAGTGTCAAGATTGTATTCTTGTACAAGCAAAGCCCAACATGCGAGTCTGTGGCTATGTTTATGCATGCAAGCAAAGCTAGAGCCTCCTTTTTGATGGCGGAGTAATTGATCTGGTGTTGGGTAACCTTACGGGAGAAATAACACACGGGATGATCAGTTTCATTACATTCCTGTACTAGAACAGCACCAGCTCCCACAGCACTGGCATCAACCTCCAGCTTAAATGGCCTAAGCAGGTCCGGAACAGAAAGCACAGGGGCATGAACCAACAACGACTTGACGCTCGTTAGTAGGCTGTTAGGGGGAACAACAACAGTGGAAAAGTTGCAGCAGTAATTTAGATAGTGACTTCCCATCTCACGAAAATACTAGGAAAAGCAGAAAGGTAGCAGCAAAACACCTGACTCAAATTAAAAATTAATAAATGAAGTTCTGCACAATGTCTCATTAATTTGATTGGGGTGTTTTGGGGCAGGGAAACATCAAAAGCCTGCAGGACTGCAGCCCAAAGGGGACTTAATTTAACAGCCATGCTTTAAAGCCTTCCTGCAGTAATTACCATTCCTGCTCTCAGGACTGTGAATGTAATATACTGTATCATGTTTACTATATATTAAAGACAAAAAGCAGAGATGGACTGATAGTCTACCTAAAAATAATCATACCTGCTTTTACTCATATTATAGTGACTGGTTGCTACTTGAACCTGTCATTAAAATGTTGAATGCCAGCTTAACAGAAAACTAGAATTACTGTTAGTCCACTCTCTGCTGTCTTTCAGACACACGGTAAATGAGCACATGTGGCAGATTTTAAAAAAAATCTCCATTTTCTTTTTAGCTGAAATGATTTACATGGATAATTTACATTAAAAGATGTTGGAAATTAAAACTAAGAAATGTTTAAATACCTTTTAGAGAAATTAACTTTAAAAGATCAAATCATTGACATCTGTCACACCCAGAAATACTATCCAAATATGTGTTAATCCACAGCTGAAAGTAGTCCCCAAGATACTGTATACCTTAGGTTGGTAGCAACAATGATACCAGCTTTATCCTTTGGTAATGAAAACTTGACTAATGTTCTCTTTGCCAAAAATAGCTCCTCAGTGTTGAAAGAGAATGAAAAATTTTTAAAAAGATAAAAATTGAAGAAACCACGGGAGACCTGATGGATAAACTATGCGAGTGGAGGATGGGCGGGAAACTAGAGAAGGTACAAGAAAAATCCGCAATGTGAACAAAAAACAAGCTGTCAAATTACTGGGACAAGATGAAAAAAAGATTACTGTCACTCCTGCCTACTTCTCAAGGACAAGATGCACATTAACATCACACAGAAACCAACCCACACACTCAGCACACCCACACACACTACCAAGTATCTGCAGGTGGGATTCAGTGAAACTTCAAGAAATCAATTAGTTCTGCTGTTAGTGTGAAGATTTTCTATAGATTAGACTTTTCCACTTGTGCTGTCGAGTGGGTGCTTTAAAATAAATGCACAAACTCATACATACTACACACACACACATACACACAGACACACGTATGTGTGCCTGTTGAGAGAACAGGCTGGCCTTTTAGGTCATCATTCATCACAGTAATGTAATAAAGGCACACAGATGACATGGAGACACTGAGTCCTCTATGGTTACTGTGAACAAAGACACAAACACATCTTCAATACTCAGTTGTTATGTGATGCAAGGACACTGCAGTTAAGCAAGAAAAAAATGTCACCTGTGATTCAGTTGTAGTTTTACAGTATGATTTGTTGGGATTTGTGCATGTAATATAACCCCTTACAACAGCAGTGCCAAAAAATACATGTATGCTGTTTTTTATCAGTCAAATGGACATGAAGTAAATCTAGAGTGTAAAGATGCTTTTTGAATCCCAGTTTTTCTCTTCTTAACTCCTAACCAAAGCAGATGGCTGCCCCTGAGTCAGGTTCTTCTTCAGGGTGAGAGTTTTTCTCTCCACTGTTGCTTTTGCCTGCTCAGAATGAGGGATTGAACCAAAGAGAAGATTTAATATGATCCTATGGTTTTGTTAGCTGGCCAATTGTTTTAGGAATTGGTATGGTATCAACATGCTTATAATGAACTATTTTAAATTGTATTATAGTGAGTTGGATTTGAAGTGGACTGCATGCCTAGTGCCATCAGATGACTTTTTTTCTGAATTGGTGCTTTGCTCGTGAACTGAATTGAAATTCAATCTAATCATGTTTCATCGTTGTGTTATTAAGTTTTTGACCTACGTACATATATCACTAGAAACTTTATATCTCCTGTGATAGCACTTTTTCAGACCTTAACAGAAGCCACCTACAAATCTAGCTTGTTTGGGGATCTCTGTCTTCAGTCTGTGACTGCAGCAAATAGCAAAAATCTTCAAGACTTGTTAGGCAGTCAACCAGTTTGCCATAAAAGCTCCTCTGTTACGAGTGTTGTACATTTTGGGTCCCACTGGGTGTTAAAAATGAGTTTTCATTCTTTTCTTTGGAACTGAGTAAGAAAAATACCCTTCTATGCCTGTGCATTCATCACATTTCCAACATCTACAGTGAAACCATTTATAAAAATCCTTTGCATTGTGGGCACTTTATGTTGAATTATCATTTCTCTTTCACGGTTATTTAATACCCGACAAAAATCACCTTAAATTGATAAAAGAGGGAAAATTAAAGCTTGGCACTCCAATTTAGTATGTATGTCAGAACTCTGTCCATGGAGGTTCATTTGTCCAGGTACGAAAGTTTCTAAAAAATGGGAAAAAGAATAAATAAATTACCCATACATATCCAAACAAGTTTGTTTTAAGTCTGGTATTTTTTTTTCTTTTGGGTTTTTCTTTTTCTTGTGTGTGTGTGTGTGTGTGTGTGTGTGTGCGTGTGTGTGTGTGTGTGTGTGTGTGTGGGGGGGGGGTAAATCTCAAAACTTTGTACCATTTTCCAACAGGGCACTTGTCACAGTTGTTCAATAATTTATGCTTAGAGAGCACTTGAGCTGCTAGAAAGTCCTTTTCTTTATTGTGCTTGTCCACCTTCAACATAGCTCTGGTTCTGTATTTTAATTAGATTTTTAATTTATCTTTAATTATTCAGGAAAACCTACTCCCATGGTGATTTACTCCCTGGAAAATGGCCTGAGGGCATCAGATTGGAAATTCCTTCATGAATAACATAGGTTATTGATATTTATAACTTCTATATTGATGGATTATTGGGGGGAAAATATTAATCCACAGTCAGAGTTAGGTGATAAACATATTCAGTTTCATTCTACAGTAGGCTACATATTATAGGCTACGATAGTATACATCGAATCCCTTAATCCAGGGCTGGTGTCCTGCAGGTTTTCAAAGTTTCTCTGCTGCAACACACCTGATTCACATCAGTGGATAATAAACAGAGTGCCCATTCTTTTTTTCTTTTACTTTTAATGTACAGTATTCTTTTCTATTACACCCTGTGCTTTTAATGTTTTATGTAAAGCTCTTAGAATTGTCCTGTGCAAGAAATGTGTTGTACAAATAAACTTGTCTTGTCTTGCCTTGCCAAGCTAGTCTATCCTAGTCTAGAACCAGGATAGAGGATCCCAGGATTGAATACTGTACATTATCTCATTATTAACTTACAAATTTAGTTAATACATTCATTTTACATAACTTATGCTCATTTTTCTTTAACAACTAACTCTGTCAGAAATGACACATGGGCTATATGCACGACTCGACTACTTCCTGAACTTCAAACAGCATCTTTGTTTCCTGTCTTTCATTACTGGACAAACTGATTCATCCAGGTGTGCCTCAGTAACTGGCCAGACACACCTGGATTAATCAGTTTGTCCAGAAATGAAAGACAGGAAACAAAGGTGCTGTCTGAATTTCAGCAATAGTGGAGTTAGGCATATAGCCTTTTGCACTGTTGTTTTAAGTAATACAGTATGCTGCAGCTTGCAAGCTAACTTAATCTCTCTTGCTGCCTCAGCTGTACTAAAACTCTTCACTCTCAAAGTCGGCACAAAAAGCAGGAGTTTCCTGAATGTACTTGAACAAAATGTTTGAGTTTCTAGACTTCATAAACAAACTATCATCTATTCTTCATTCAAATTCTGAAAAGATAGCAGCCAGCAAACTAAACATCAAAACAACACAGCTTTTTGATTATCTAATGCGAACATCATGGAACTGTACAATAACTCGCTCACAAACACGTGTCAGCAGTTTTAATTTCACAGTAAGCCTAGTTTTAGGTTGAGCTGTTTGTCCTGTAAAATTGTAAAAAGTCGACAGTACTACAGTAGGATATGTAAGCCAAATGATGTTCTTCTCAGTTCCAATCAATAGATTTCAATAAAATTCCTTTTCATTCATAGTTATTGCTAGGCTACCAACTTACTCGTTGCTTTCTTTGAAGCTCAGCTTATTCCAAATACTCCGACATATCATTAATGGCGCATGTAAGGAGGTGCAGCCTCTGTGGTAGCTATCCCTGCATGCCATGGACAGGGTAACAGTGGGGGCTGTTAAAGCCTCCTGCATTGCAGATGAATAATTCAGGTGACATCTTCACCTCAGGCAAGAATAATATGAGCCAGTACCTCAGATTTGAAGCTTTGCACATGTTCAGCCAGTGTGGTCAGTCAGAACTCTGGTTCACCAGACTAATTTAAATGCCATGAAATCTTCACTGACGCCAAAGGGCTGATGTCAGACAGATGTTTAAGCACTGATCCTTGGTATGAAGAGAAAGCCAGAAAACTTATCATTAGATGGGTGCTCATGTTTTTATCTGAACGTTCAGTCTTTGTGTGCCTAATGAGTCTATGATCCTCGAGAGTAAATTGTGGCCTCAGGTGACTTGTACTGATACCTGTCCTTGAAAATGAAAGATCTACGTGAGTATATTATTAGTTAGTTAGGCAATAAAGCCTGGAACCGAGGACACTTTTTTCCCTCTCTCTACTTGCATATTCTATATATTTTTTAATACTTTTATTCATATTCACTGATACCTGTATTTTAAAGACAATGTTGTTCATGGTACTCAGTCCAGAATAGTAGTTGTTTCCTTGGTCTTCTTTCTTGTAGTCTAGCGTCCACATTTGTTATCAGCATTAAAGAATCTGTCGTTACATGTCTGGACAGAGACCTAAGGTTCAGTCAATAGACTACTGCAGCCCGTAAAAGCAGCACAATATCTGATTTCTGCCCCATCAGTTACAAAGATACCTTGAAAAACCAATAAGTCAAAGCATGCAGTCAGAAAGTTCCCAAAGAGACTTGAAATAAATGTTTAGTCTTCAGCCAGCAGACTTCATTCTACTGTATGTTCCCTTACTACTCAGATCTGCCCTCAGATTGTTTAAAGTGTTGAGGAAGAAGCTACTAAAAATGGCAAAACTTTGTTTTTGCAGATGAATAAACCTCAAAAAGTGAAGTATTTGGTGGTTCAGTGATGAATGTGGTCCTGGCATGCCATCAGGATAAAAAAAAATATATATATACAGGATATGATTATATGGAAAATTTCCTTGCATTTATGCTGTAGCCCAGAGTCGTTTCAGCTTCAATAACCATAATGTAGATGTCAACAAACTACTGGAAAAAGTTTGAACAAAACTATCGTAATTCTTAATTTTTGTCTTCCCATCAGTTCTTTTCCTAGGTAAATGAAATTGTCTTTATTCCATAGAAACATAGTGCACAATAGACCAAATGGCAACATAACATGCATTATACACAGTCTCTGCAAAGCTCATTAAAATTCAGTCACTTATCATGCACAGTTCATTTGAATGCATATGTTCTTCTTTCTAAAGCCTCTTTACTTGATCGTAATAACCGGAGAGGGGAGACAAAAACAGATGGGTGAAAATAATTACACTGGTAGAGGGCAAACTGTTGTGAGGTGATAGAAGAGAGGAAAGGGGGAAAGAGGAGGTAAACAGTGAGGATGTGAGGAGGGAGAATGTCAAGAAAAATCTTTTGCCCTGTGATGTGTATCATGTTTTAATGGACAGCAAAAATAGTCATTATATGCTTATCTATTCTTGTCAGCTAAGACTCATTCTACGATGCAGGAGCCCAAGCACTGTAAACATGTTTAAGGTGAATATTATAAGTTTTTAATGGTCAAACCTGTATAGGAGAGTTGTTTACTCTCTCTCTCTTTGTATTCTTCTCTCCATCCCTCTCTGTCATTACCATGCATTGATTTGAAAGGCTTAATTTCTTCAGGCTGTCTCAGACTCATGGACTCTTCAGATCAATACTGAAAGTGGTCTCCCATCAACTGACCCTGGAAAAGATTGAGCCCACTGAAATGAACAGTGTAATTTTGCCCAGCACAGGCATTGATAGTTTGGTTATATTCACTGCTGTGCTGGTAGTTCACAATTCCTAATCACAGCTCTTTTCTCCAAATGCATCCAAAGTACTGAGATGGTACATTGGTGGATGGATGGATGGATGGATGGATGGATGGATGGATGGATGGATGGATGGATGGATGGATGGATGGATGGATGGATGGATGGATGGATGGATGGATGGATGGATGGATGGAAATGGATAAATGGATGGATGGATGGATAAATGGATAAATGGATGGATGGATGGATAAATGGATGGATTAATTGATGGATAAATGGATGGATGGATGGATGGATGGATGGATGGATGGATGGATGGATGGAGAAACATATCCCTTACAGATACAGTATTATAGACAGTCAAATAGTTTTCGAATGAATAATTTCTTTACATAATTTTTTGATGCTTTACAACAACAAGGTTCCTTGTTTGAGCCTCATCTGGAGTCTTTGGAATCAGCATCTTCTCAGTCCAGTTTTCTCCCACCGTCCAAGAACATACATGCTAGATAAATTTGATTTTTCAATTCTCCCTTGGAATGAAAGTGTATGATTGGTTTTTATTCTGTGATGGACCGAAGACCTGTCCAAGGTGTATCCTGCCTTTTGTCTGTTTGCTGCTGTTACAGGCTTCTGCCTCTTCATGACCTTTACCTGGAATAAGTGGATGCAGAAAATGTTTGGCTAGTCAGAAGACACATCTCCTGCAGAGGGAGACTTAATAATGCAAAGTCATTTATTTGTAATACTGTATGAGAACATACTTTAAGTCTAAAATCTGTACACTAATAAAACAGCATGTGGGTGTCTGTCCATCGATCTCTGCTAGGTTAGATAATTCTTGTTTTTAAGACATTTCTGTGTGCTAGTAATTGAAAACACAATCTGCAGGGATTGTCTGTCGAAGGTGATTTGTTGTTTACGACCTCACAATTTATCTCTTGCATCTTTCATCAGGATAATAAACTAAAATTACAAGAGCTTTCTGTAAGGCTGTATTACAAATTGTTATCAAGAAAAACTGAATCTTAGATGAGTGAAAGAAGAAACTTGTACAAGTTATACAAGATGATAGTTTGGCCTGACTGCGCTTGGTAGTGTTTTAGGACTTAAAGGGCCTTGTTTTTACCTTCATGTTGAAATGTACAGTGTTTAGTCCCAGATGTGTGAGAAGGAATACATCTACTGTACGTCTCAGCTGAGCTTGTCTGTCTGTTCAGTTTGGCATCTGGTCCACACTTCAGAGCATGCATGATTGCTGAGTGCTAAAGAAACTTAATAGAAATGCTGATCAGATGTAACAAACCTTTGAGTATGTTGTAAGACAGACACATCTGGGTTGACGAGAGACACTGTATACTGCTGATTTCTGCATTGTTCTTGAAATGTTTGTCCAAACTACGAAAGTGAAAACTATCAAAGTCCTATATACTCACCTGGCAACAGGTTATAGAGGAAAGGGGTCTAAAAAGTCAATACAACAGCCACTTAAACTACCTTGCAGCAAAAAGACAGAGCCAATGTGTTAATGAGTTGGCAGACAAGCTAAAGGATTTGTCAGGTTGCCACCAACACTTTACAAGATAAATACTGAGGTTTTTGCCAGATGCAAAATAGGCAGTTGATAACATTTTCACTATCATAGCTTAACTTGAAAAAATATGTAAGTCGAACATTTCCAGGTTATTTCACTCAGCACAAATCAAAAAGCTCTGCAGATGTCTGCAAATTAAAACAGCTCTGAAAGACTAAAAATGAGCATCTTTTACATTCAAGCTTTTGCCAAATTGATGCATTAATTGTTTTTTAAGCCTTTCTGTGCCAGGTCCATTTTCCTGTATTTCATATTATACTGGAGTGTTCTCTTTTTTCCCTCTCTCTGGCTTTCTCCAAATGTGGGTGTTTTGCAATGTATACTGCTGTCCTGTTAACTGTTATGTTTGTCTGATTACAGGTGGATTAAAATTGCTTTCTGTTACTTAAGGCCCTTTCAGACTTGCACTGGAAAACGGTAATATTGCGGACTCTGTCCTTTATAATGCTGCATTCAGACATGCGTTCCGGTCTTTTACCTCAGAGATGTGGACATGTACCAGCTGGTCCCCATGTCACAAGAGCGGAAACGTTGCGGCACGTCGTTTTGGCTGAACGCACAAGAAAATATTCCGAACAGCGTTGAAGGGAGAGTGGGGGTGTGCTGACTTTTCCGCAACATTTCCTGATGTCTGAAAAGCACCCAGGATGCATCGCATCATACCATATCGCATCGCATCGTATTGTGTCGCATTGCATCACATCGCATCGTATCGCGTGGCGTCGCGTCGCATTGCATCACATCGCATCGTGTCGCGTCGCATTGCATCACATTGCGCCGTATCATATCATATCATATCATATCATATCGTATTGTAGCGTATCTCATCGTATTGTATTGCATCATATTGCATCACATCGCATTGTATGGTTTTGCATCATATCTTATCGCACCATATCTTAACACATCATATCGCACTGTATCACATCGCAACGTATCGCAACGTATCGCATCGTATTGCATTGAATCGTATTGCATTCTATTGCATCACATAGTATCAAGATTGAATCCTCTCGAATTGCATCTCATCATATCGCATCCTATCTCATCGCGATCCTATCGCATCTTATCACCATCATATCACAACATACCATTTAATTTCATATCAGGTTATCGTATCACATCACATCGCGACAGCAATCGGATCGCATCGGATCGCATCGGATCGCATCGTGTCGCATTGTATCGGATCGTATCGTGACGCATTGTACCGTGCGTATTGTATTACATCAATCAACCA
>JALJCO010009311.1:0-46804 GCA_023101725.1 Atherinomorus stipes | reverse complement strand
GTGTACTTCGTTCAGTTACGTATTGCTCCAGTTATTGCGCGATTTCCATCTAATCATCTTGAAAATTCCTTTTTCTAAAAGTCATTTCTGAAAACTTTTGATTAATAATCTTAAGACATTCTGATCTTGTCAAGCATATCACTCTCAAATGAGATTGTTAAGACAGTTTCTGCTGAATATAAGACTGTAAAACCTTAGAAAGACTGTTTGCCTGGATCTGAAGCTGACTGGAATCTTCAGGAGATTTCTGATGTCACATCTGAGGGCACATCGCTCGGGCTTTAAATGTTCACAAATGATAAAGTTTGAAATATGCAGATCAGCCTTCTGGAAATCACATGATGTTGAATCTCTGCTTGTGTGGTAGCTGTGTGGGAGTGTAAACATTGTGGTAACCCCCAGGCCAGGTACTGTCTGGTCTGGTATATGAGGTGGTACCACCAGCCTCCCACAGCCTTTTAATTATGAGCAAGGGGGGGCATTTTAATGAAAATGGTCCACATCATAAAAGCAGATTTGACCCAAGTTCATCTACAGTTCAGGCTCAAGGACGGTAAACACCGAGATAATGCAGAAGTACAGACACCCTGGATGAGATCAGATCTCCGGAGACGGCCCGGTTCAGGTCCTGGTGGAGAAAGAGGACGAGCTTCAAGTTCCACTCAGTAAACACGACTCGCTTCAAGAAATATCTACAAAGACACTCGAGTTACGAGCAAATCGCAGGAGGCTAAATTTCATCTCCAACAGAACAAAGAAAACATTCATTTTTAATCTTTCACATAAAATATCAGCTCATGCTGGATTTATGCAACACGAAATGAACGAATGAATGAACGAATGATGTGAAAAATGAAAAGAGGACAACAAAAGCTGGAGAACAAGTGATATTCTGACCTGGTATCTGCTATGTAGACGATATCACCGAGTCCTGACCTGGTATCTGCTACATGGACGATATCACCGAGTCCTGACCTGGTATCTGCTATGTAGACGATATCACCGAGTCCTGACCTGATATCTGCTACATGGACGATATCACCGAGTCCTGACCTGATATCTGCTACATGGACGATATCACCGAGTCCTGACCTGGTATCTGCTATGTAGATGATATCACGGAGTCCTGACCTGGTATCTACTATGTAGATGATATCACCGAGTCCTGACCTGATATCTGCTACATGGACGATATCACCGAGTCTGACCTGGTATCTACTATGTAGATGATATCACAGAGTCTGACCTGATATCTGCTACATGGACGATATCACCGAGTCCTGACCTGGTATCTACTATGTAGATGATATCACGGAGTCCTGACCTGGTATCTACTATGTAGATGATATCACCGAGTCCTGACCTGGTATCTGCTACGTCGATGATATCACCGAGTCCTGACCTGGTATCTGCTACGTAGATGATATCACCGAGTCCTGACCTGGTATCTGCTACATACGTAGATGATATCACCGAGTCCTGACCTGGTATCTCCTGCGTAGATGATATCACCGAGTCCTGACCTGGTATCTACTATGTAGATGATATCACCGAGTCCTGACCTGATATCTGCTACATGGACGATATCACCGAGTCCTGACCTGGTATCTACTATGTAGATGATATCACAGAGTCCTGACCTGATATCTGCTACATGGACGATATCACCGAGTCCTGACCTGGTATCTACTATGTAGATGATATCACGGAGTCCTGACCTGGTATCTACTATGTAGATGATATCACCGAGTCCTGACCTGGTATCTGCTACGTCGATGATATCACCGAGTCCTGACCTGGTATCTGCTACGTAGATGATATCACCGAGTCCTGACCTGGTATCTGCTACATACGTAGATGATATCACCGAGTCCTGACCTGGTATCTCCTGCGTAGATGATATCACCGAGTCCTGACCTGGTATCTGCTACCTGCAAGCTGGATGATATCATGCAGTCCCGAGCTGGTATCTACTATGTAGACGATATCACGGAGTCCTGACCTGGTATCTGCTACGTAGATGATATCACCGAGTCCTGACCTGGTATCTGCTACGTAGATGATATCACCGAGTCCCGACCTGGTATCTGCTACGGAGATGATATCACCGAGTCCTGACCTGGTATCTACTACGTAGACGATATCACCGAGTCCTGACCTGGTATCTGCTATGTAGATGATATCACCGAGTCCTGACCTGGTATCTGCTACCTCACACAGACCCTGTCACACTGTGTTCGGTCATAAAACTCAGTTCGGTTGACCTAAATAGGTCCTGTGTGAAAACGACCTTAGAAACCAGTGCCATCTCTTTAAAGGCATATGCCACCCCTGGGTAAAACTGAACCTCCCCCAGCAGTCCCCTGAGTTGAACAAGAGGGCAGAAGGGTTTTCTAGCCGACCCAGTCATTCTCTGAATCTGGCAGCACTGACTTTAGCTTAGCCTAGGCAGCACGCATTTGCAGCATCAGGTGGCAACTCTGTTTACGAAAGTTTGGGATGCTGCACATGCGTGCTGCCGTTGCTACTATCCACGGTGATTGGTCTGTACTTCCACTCCATATAGTTCCTCTATTGAATGCCGCCTAGTCAGTCCTTTGTGAAATCGGCTTCTCATTTGTACTCGATCAGAATGTGCGGGTCACGAAACATAATTGGAAAAAAAAATTGAGTTTATTAGTTCACTTTCGCCAAGTGATGCTATTGGAAACACCTGATTACAGCAACTATGCTAAGCTAAGCTAAAGTCAGTGCTGCCAGATTCAGAGAATGACTGGGTGGGTTAGAAAACCCTTCTGCCCTCTTGTTCAACTAAGGGGACTGGGGGGGGGGGGGGGGGGGGGGGGGGGGCTCGGTTTCACCCAGGGGTGGCATATGCCTTCAGTTTGCACACAGAGACCCAACTTTTTGGAAGTGAGGTGATTTTAATGTTGACATTATCCAACAGTTTCTATGTTTACAGCCATTTATGGGATCATTGGAGTCTGATACGATGTTGACTGCCAGTGCAAACTCAGTCAAAACAGACATGAATGGATTTTTTTTTATCGGCAGCACATTCATTAAGGTGATAAATGTTTTTGAAGATGATTTCTTTCTGCTCCTCAGCAGAACATCAGACACCATCGAACCTGAGGATCTTGTCGTATATCAGAGCTGTCATTTATTCTTCTTCAGCATATTGTATGAATAGAATAATAAAAAAGTAAGACACGCAGCTTTCTGAGTGCTCTACACCATGGAGTGTGACATGGCCTTGCCTGAAGTATGGAAGGATGGAGAGACATGGGAAGGAGAGTGATAGTCAGAGGTCAACTGCTCACTAAGTTTAACATCCATCCATCCCAGTCTCTCGCTTCCATTAGCTTTTGAATGGAGGGAGGGAAGGGAAGCTAATCGGTGGGAAGTTGCCCAGAAGCCCCTGACCTGAAGCAAGATTAGGGCTTCAGTATGTGTGTGTTTGTGTCCACAGGGGGTCGGAGGAAAAAACAGCATACTGGCAGGACACTGGGGACTTGGTTCCCAGCAGCCATTGCAGCTCTCCTGCTCGGCTACATCAGTCTCTCCCTGCTGGGTCAGTGCAACGCTGCCTTCCTCTGGGGGATTCCCACTTTTTCTCAAGGCCATGCCCAGCTAGTTCTGACTCTCTCTTTGCCAAATGACCTCAAGTTCGGCCACTTGCTTCCCTTATCTGTCCTTTCCCAGGGCTGTGGTACTCTATCTTTGTCACCCGTTTCTGTCTGTCACCCCCTCTGTAGCCTGATCCCATATCATCTATAGGATCATCTTAATTATGCTCTGTCTCTGACATGAACATCAGGACATGCAGCTGTATGGCAGGAAATTAATCACGGCCGTGCACACGGATGTTTTATGGGGGCACAGCCCTAATTTCACACAGCTTAATCCATGAATCTTTTCAGTTAGAAACCAGAGTTCATTCAGTTGATCCAATGCACCGCTGGTCAGCGTGTTAACCTGCAGTATTAGATGAAGTTGCAAATGATGAGCATGCTCAGCTCTTTATCCCCACAGTAAGCACACCGGGATTATGCTAATTGGAATAATAATGTTAATAAATAATACATGGAATTCTGACTCACAGGTACCAGCACAACACGTCACTCTTTTCTCACACATTACCCTTAAACACCAACATACTCCGGGAAAATTTTGGACCACTTGCTTATATGTGTATATATGTATATACATATAGACTGCCTGGCCAAAAAAAAAAGACACCACCTGGATTTAACTAAGCAAATAGAAGCCTCCTAGTAAATAATTACTGCATGGGTAATTATCTTTCAGCTGGCAACAAGTTATTTAACCACAACTGGTGCAATGAGTTGCTTCTTATGGGCTGCGCGGTGGTGTGGTAGTAACGCAGTCTCACAGTAAGAAGGTCGATGGTTTGATTCCCCCGGCTGGGGAGGGGGTTCGAACAATTCCAACCGTGGCCTTACTATGTGGAGGCCACAATATACTGTATATATATATGTATATATATATATATATATATATATATATATATATATATATTGTATGTATACCATTAATCCCTGTCAGCATCCAGAAACCTTTAATCCCAGTCAGCATCTAGAACCTTTAATCTTAGTCACCATCTATAACCTTTAATCCCAGTCAGAATCAGAACCTTTAATTTTAACCAGTGTCAAAAACCTTTAATCCCAGTCTGCATCAGAACCTTTAGTCCCAGTCACCATCTAGAACCTTTAATCCTAGTCACCATCTAGAACCTTTAATCCCAGTCAGCATCCAGAACCTTTAATCCAATTCAGTATCCAGAACTTTTAATCCCAGCCAGAATGCAGAACTTTTGATTCTAGTCAGAATTCAGAACGTTTAATGCCAGTCAGCATCAGCACCTTTAATCCCAGTCATCATCTACAGTAGAACCTTAAATCCCAGTCAGCATCTAGAACCTTTAATCCCAGTCATCATCTACAGTAGAACCTTAAATCCCAGTCAGCATCAGAACCTTTAATCCCAGTCATCATCTACAGTAGAACCTTAAATCCCAGTCAGCATCAGAACCTTTAATCCCAGTCAGCATCTAGAACCTTTAATCCCAGTCATCATCTACAGTAGAACCTTAAATCCCAGTCAGCATCTAGAATCTTTAATCCCAGTCATCATGTACAGTAGAACCTTAAATCCCAGTGAGCATGTAGAACCTTATATCCTAGTCATATATGTGTATGCGTATTGAACAGTTGTCTGTTATTTTAGATTCCTCGTGTTTGTATATATCAGGATTATTTGTGTACTTTTCCAGCATTCGAAGAGCTTAAATGTCAGACCAGTCATACAACAGTCAGGTCGGTGCGTTGACTATAGAACCAGAAAAAAATGTTCGCTTTCCAGGGAGTATGAAACTGACCAAAACTATCAATCATGACACACTTTGATTTGCTCTCTGCAGTGTTCAACATCTCACCTAGCGGTAAAAAAATGACTTTTTCTTCCATGTAAATAGGCCTAAAAAAGATTGAAATTCCATCAGATTTCAGTTAATTGTTTCACTCTTGATGCCAAAATATAAATGACAAAGTTGAATAAGAACATTGTAGATTTTTTGTGGTGGTTTTAGATCTTACTTTCATTATCATGAGTTTTGGGGGAGTGGGTAGCCTAGTGGCAATGTCGCAGACTTTGAAGCAGCAGACCGGGGTACCAGTCCCCGACATGGCACCCAGCCGAACCCCCGAGCAAGCCTCCACCAACCGCTCCCTGGGCGCCGCAATTGACCTATGGCTAAACCACGCCCCCAAACGCGATGAGCCAATCACAGTGCGCACAGCTATCCCATACACTCGGACATTCGCTGCTTGAACGTCCATTGAAATGCATTGAAGTTAGTCCGTTTTTGTTCGTTTTTATGTGTTCTTTTTAGTTTAAAATGGTCAAACGTGTGCATGGGGTACATGCAACTCTGACACTAGGTATCCTGAGAGGCTGGGTGACAGGGTGGATTTTTTGCCTTTGACCAAGTCACATCAAGCCAAAGTTATGCGGCAGACCACAACATCAACTAAACGTGGATAAAATGAACAAGGATGTCTACATCTGTTCTAAGGTAGGGGAACATCGTATTCGAGGCACATGTTGTCACTTTGCTTGAAAGAAATATGAAGTTACCTTCCCTAACGTTAATTTAGTTGGCTAACGCTAGCTAAACATGCTAGTTTTGGTACGTGGTAATGGTACATAAGACACTGTCGTGTAGTACAGGTGTTGTGTAGTAACGTCGATAACGACACGCCTCTGGATTCCAAGCTGCAGCCAGACTGCTCCGCTTCCGTGGCTGTTTGATCAGTTTTTGTCAGATGATCACTTTTTGGCACAACAACAGCAGCCGTGCAGTAGTTTGGGCAAGAAACTGAGGGAGCGCACACTAGTCACATTCCAGAGATTCACAGGCTGGATTTCTACTCCCAGTTTAAGACTTGTGAATAATTTCTTTTTGTTTGTTTTGTTTTTATGTTTGTACATTTATCTTATCATCTCTCTGTCTGATCACGTGTCTGCTGTCCATGTTGACAGCTGTAATCTTCTGAGATGTCACATAGCGCCTGTCACCGAATGTTGTTTGTCCGAGTGAGTGGAGGGGGCGTGGCTTAGCCATAGGTCAATTGGCTGCCCACCGCTCATAGGTTCAAAATATGAGTTTAATGCAAAGGACAAATCTTCTAATTGGGATTAATGAAGTTTATTATCATTATATGTAAATAAGCAGCTACAGAATGACAATCCAGACTAGACAAGAAACGTTGAGACGTCTGAGCCTAAACTTTGTGGTCCAGATTCCCTCACTGACTAATTTATATATTTAAAGTAAAGATGTTAGATATTACCAGTTTTGTCCAATTCTTAATTTCCTACATATGATGTCAACCGACACTAATCTATACAAACAACTGTAGGGTTGTATCTCACTTGTTTTGAGAGACACAACTGTATTCTGCTCCCAGAGCAAAGATCCCAAAATAGCCTTAACTCAGCCAGATGAGTTCGTTTTGGACATCAGATATCAGATACTGGCAGGTATTAGCCATCATGTTTCTGACAACTCAGTAACTTTTCTACATGCTGGACCAATACTAACGGAACAAGTCTCATGAGATTTTGTAACAGAACGAGATCGCACGGGATTAAGTTAGTAAAAATTTCGGTCCAAAAATCCCATCCCAATATTTTCTACTAATATCGGTTGGCCGATAATATCGGACATCTCTCTAATTGTAAACATTACTCATAAACACACTTTCGGCATAGCATGTTTTAAAACAAACAGAATTTTTACATTATAGTACATATATTATTGGGGTTAACTACACATATTTTATTGGATCACAGTTTTTTCAGTGTATTAGCACATTGGATAAATGTTTTAAAAAAGTTAATTTAGAGCTCTGGGCCCGGTTGTTCAATTCTCGGTTATTTTAACCACTGGTTAACCCCTAACGGTCCGTTAAATCCTTAACCTGCCGTTAGCTAACCGATTGTTAAATATGCGTTGTTCATAGCATGGTTAGTCATGCCGTCAGCTAACAGCGCCGTCAAAGTTAACCATAGGGTTAGCACCACTGGTTAGCACCAATGTATCCCACAATTCCCCATTTTGTTTACTTCTGGTATTGCAAAAAGTAATGTTGTACGTCTGTGTCTCCTTATTGCTGTGAGGAAGGCACGGGGGGCCGACTCTCACTTTATTTTCCCACCGTGAACAGAGCTGCTGTTAGCCACAACACACTCTTCCTCATCCCCCAGTCTCTCCATCCTTCCCGGTTCTCTTCACACTCCTGCGCAATCCCCGATATCAAAATCAAAGGCGCAATAACCGCCGTCCTTCCTTCTCTGAACCGGCATCATGAACGCAGCCGAGCGTCAGCAACAAACGGCATAATGAGAGAAAACCACACCGTTAAAACTTTAGCGGCGGTCCTTAGGTGTGTTAACTTTAACGTCAAGATAACACACGGTTAAAATTAACTGAGTTTTGAACAACAACATAACCGGACTGTTAAAGTTAACTGTCGGCTAAATGTATTTAACGGCTGGTTAAAAGATAACAGAGTTTTGAACAACTGGGCCCTGATGTTTTACCCCAAAGTGACATTATTTAGCTTTGTCATCTCTATCCCAGCTGGTGTGTTACAAGTGACATGATAGATATTTTTAGCATGGCGACCATGGTGATATCAGTGGATATGCAAACACCATGAGGCTGTGAGTAGGAATCAGAGAGGATGCAGCGTTGTCGGCTTTTCACTGCAGTGGCACTGTGCTAAAATTGTAAAGTTCCCATGCTAGCTTGTGTTTACCCTGGTCTATTGCTGCACACTCGTACATACACACACTTTGCCCTATCGTACTCCCTGCTTGTGATTTCTCATCCCTCCCCTCCCAATCTATCTACCCCCTCCTCTTCTCTCATCCCCCTCTAGAGTCCGGTAGGGTTATGTGAACGGCCAAGGAGGAGGGCTGAGAAAAAGGCGAGCAGAGTGTGAAAGAAGAGAGAGATGCTGTGGGGTCATCACTAAGTCATCATATTCCCTGGTAAAGATAACTGCATGCTGTGTATGAGGGTGCACATGTCTGAGTGGGTGGTGAAGTTTGCACATTCCATTAAACAAGTGTATTTGTGTATTTGTGTGTGTGCCGGTGTGGACATGCATGTGTTTCTATGTGCATGTATGATAATATTGTATTTCAAATGTGATCACAAGGAGGTCATCACAGCTCAAACCTTGTCTGTCGCTCTCTTCATCTGGATTTACTAAAGACATTTCACATTTTTAAATCATTCTCTTCAGCAAACTTTTCCTGTTTTTGGAAGTATGAGGCCTGGTGATTGACAAGCTCTCAGTTCAGCCTTAATGTCAGCTGGTTTAGCCTCAAGAGATTAAGATGGCATACGCCACATAGCATCACTGGCATATAACGATCTGCACAGTGGGGGTGTATTGGCAAGAATCTGGTGATACAATATGTATCACGATACAGGGGCAGCAATACGATATATTGCGATATATTGCAATACTATAAGCAAGAAGATATATTGTAATTTTGTGGTTACAGCATAGTATTTAAAGCTATGTGTAAAGAATGGTACGTCTGTTATGATTCATTTACTTAAATAACATGTAGTTACACTTCATTTCATTATAACAATTGAGGGTGCATTCACAAAGCATAGTCCGTTAGACTTGGTCCGTTTGGGGACTCGGCTCGGCTGGGGGCGGGGGTGGTCTTCCGGACCAAAATTGCGTTCAAGTTACACCTTAAGCTACGTACACACTACAGGAAAATCAGCCTGATTTATGTCCCGATCTTCCGCTTACGATCAAAGCCAGCAAAGGTCCGATTGTCGGATGTTTGCAAAAAACATCGCATCTGATCATCTCATAGTGTGATGTGAGTTACGAGTGATTTTGTTCGATCCGATCCGCTTGGAAGGAGAGATCGCAGATAATGAACATGTTTAATATTTGCGACTAGAAATCCTGGTGTGTGTGGTGTTCTGAGAGGACCCGAACACGCACAGTGTTCACAGCTGTGCAAAATCAAAAACGCTGCTCTTATTGAGAAATCACGTGGAGGCTCCCGGAACAACAGCCAATCAAAACGCAAGAGCTAACAGCTGACTGACGAAAAAAGGAAGTAAACACAAACAAAGAGCACATGGCCATTAGCTTACAGCCCTGCTCTCCAAGCTATCTAATGTTTGTGGCCATTTTTATTCACCTGCAACTTGCGGTCATACAGCCACATTCTTATTACTCTCTATGACTTTTTCCACAATGTTTTTTTCTATTTATGCATGTTTTTATCCACAATATAAGAGGCTGAAAAGTCTGCCACGTTTGTTTATGCTAAAATCTCGTCACTAAAGTCTCGTCGCGAAGTCTCGGTTGATATCACGAGATTTGGCATGTGGACAGTGAAAGAGCCGATTCTCTGCTGACGACTCAGTTAGTGTGGGGGGTGTTCTCTGTCGTGTACACCCCACACTATGTGATCAGAAGAGGCAAATCTTGTGTGATTTGTCTTTTTTAATCATCAAGTGTGTGGTCTCTACATCTATGAAGGTCTCAGGAATCCTGTAGTGTGTGCTTTAGCCAAACGAGCAAAACCTTTTGAATAATGTTCCCAATATCTCCAGAGGTGGCGCTGCATTTCGATTCACTGTCGGCGAGGACAAGACATACAACAAACAAGAAGGTTCTCACAACTTCCATTTCCTCCACAAACCAACATTATTTTTGTGCGTACTTACGAGGAGCTGAGATCCGCTTTCATCAGACCAAATATCCATTAAAGCTTTTACTTGTCACTCCACGTTTGACCACCAGACATTTTTTAAAAGTACTGCAGTCCCACACGTTTGTTGTCGTAGCGTTTACCCACAATGCCATGCTAACGCAAATGCAGGAAGCAGCAATTTGTAGTCCACTCCGTGTATTTGGTCCACTTGAAGCAGACTGAAGGCCTTTTCACATCGGGACCGATGTGAATAAACGGCACGAAATTGCAATAATTCGGAGGAGAAATATCAACGCATTTGTCTGCACACACCTGCTCCGACGCAAAATAACGAAGATGCAAGAACTACACGCATTTGTTATTCCAGAGGAACGTGAGCACATGCAGCAGTGACGGAGGGAGAGGCGGCTGCAGGTAAACTTCTGCATGCTGAAAAACAGCTGATCTCACCGTGGAGATGCCAAATGCGGATTTCAAATGTAATACCTGTAGCTAATAACCTCGAATGGCTTTAAATGTAGGGGAAACACTGACTTCAGCTGTGATATTTTTTCCCCTCATTTGCCAAACAAGATGCTGCGACACAAAGATGGTAACACCTGAACCATAATGATACAGGAGCAGCAACCAAGCGACACGTCTCTTTTTTTTCCTTTCTCTTTTTTTTTTTTTTTTTTTTTTTTTTTTTTTTTTTTGTTTGTTACCAGCTCTGTGACGGTCAGAGCGCCCTCTCTGATTGGTGGATTGTGTATCTGTCGGATACGAATATGAAGAAAATCGACCTCAGTTCGAAAGAATAAACGTCGCAAAATCGCAAGACGGAATTTTGTCACTGATGTGAGCGCTCCCGTTGCCTTGACATTAATTTCATTAAAGCTTTTGCCGTGCAAATCTTTCGGATGAAATATTCAGAGTAGGTGTGTAAAGGCCTTGAGACCCACGTTTGTAGGCAGACAAAGTCCACTTGTTTGTTCCGGATCAGAGTCTGTTTGGCAATTCACAACTCCTCCAAACGAATTGGACTTTCCGAGCAAACGAACTCTGATTCGAACCGAACAAGATTTGTGAATGCGTCCTCAGTTTCAAAGCACATTAAACATAAGCAATGCTGTCATATATCAGATACTAGCAGGTATTAGCCAACAAGTGGCCAATTCTAATGTTTCTGACACTTTGGTAACTTAACCAACAACTAAAAACCTATATGTAAAAAACAAACAAAAAGTAAAAGAAGCAAACAAGCATGATGGGGCTCCTGAACTTAAGTTTTATTGAGCAACACTCATTTGCTTAACACATTTTATTGAAACTGTCACTGCAATCAAGTGTTTTCTGTAACGTTCAATCAAACGTCTGCACCTGTTAACAGGTATTTTGGTCCACTGTTCATGAGCAATGTGCTCTAATTTGTCTGGAACAGTTTTGTTTGTTTTTTTGTTTTTTAATTATAAAAAAATAAAATAAAAATACTTTGCTAGATTATAAATTAGTACTTTTTTTTATTATCACCTTTTTCAGTTTGTTGTTTGAATTACTATTGGGAATTTAGCCTTTTTTAATGAGTGTAAACTTTTAGACCGTACTGTTTGTGAATGTATATATATATATATATATATATGTGTGTGTTTGTGTGTATAGATAGATAGATATTTGTCCTCATAATTATACATACCCCTATAATTATAAATATACAATCATAATTATACATCAGCTGTCACTGGAATAAGTTGAAGTTGATAAAAAAAATTCTATGAAAATCATGACATTGATTTTGAATTGTGGTTCGAAAGAAATATTTAAAACAAACACAAAAAACAAAAACAAGTAAACAACCACGATGGGGCTCTGCGGCTAAAATTTTGTTGAGCAACACTTTGAGGCAATCACTGCAATCAGGTGTTTTGTCTAATGTTCAAAAAGACGTCT
Source organism: Atherinomorus stipes (assembly GCA_023101725.1). Taxonomy (NCBI): domain Eukaryota; kingdom Metazoa; phylum Chordata; class Actinopteri; order Atheriniformes; family Atherinidae; genus Atherinomorus; species Atherinomorus stipes. The sequence goes on along the minus strand of JALJCO010009311.1, from coordinate 34,588 downwards.
GCACCTGCTGACAGGTATTTTAGTCCACTGTTCATGGAAAAGGTGCTCTAATGTGTCTGGGACAGTCCCCCCCCCCCCCCCCCCCCCCCCCTATTTTTTTTTAAACTTAATATTTCCGACCACAATTCAAAAGGAATATTATATTTCACTAAATTTTAATTTTTTAATTTTTCTTTATTACTAGTTTCTTGTTATTTGAATTACTATTGGGAATTTAGTCTTTACTTTCATTGGAGGGTATGAATAATTTTGAGGATGACTATCTATCCTATATCTCACTAAAATGTTTCTCTTTAGGTACTTTTGTCTTATTTTGAGTGTGGTGAGATATCTTGACTAAAAATTAGAAAAATACACTTGGTAAGATTTGTGTTTTTGCAGTGTATTTATTTGACATTTTATCCTTTGACATCTTCATCATACTTTTCAGATCACAATCAATTTACAAACTGAGCAAACATCTGATCCCAGTATCTGGAAGAGAAGTACCCAGTTTTCTACATCATGATTAGGGGAACTTTTTCAGATTTAGAAGTTATTCTTTATGTACATATGTGTACATTTCCATATGAGCATACTAATCCTGAGCACCTAAACTGACTGACCTCATCATACAAACCGAAGTCAGAGAGAAAGAACCAGTTATCTTCAGTTTGAGGTATTATATGGAATCCTCACACTTGCATCAAAACAGGAAATTTAGCGTGTAAAACATACGTTACATTTATCTAAAGTGCATTTGGGTGCAAGGTTTGTTTTGAGAGTGGCTCTCGGATTCTCTATTTTACTGCCTTTCCTGAGCCCCTCTGCTTTCCATCATCCTCATCACATCCCTGTTCTCATTCTCAGCCTCTCTCTCTTTCATCTCTTTGACCTCTCCTCCTTTCAACCTGCCTAAATATCTGTGTGGCCCGGCTTCGCCTCTCAACAGTAACTCAACCCATAAACAAACTGCCTTACATGCTGTAATCACAAACCCCAAACTGCCAGACATTTAGAGGGCCACGTTTCATCCTGCTACTAAAAACACGGGGAAAAAATGAGACAGCTCCAGTGTTTGAGCCTCTCTCTCTCCCTCACAGATGTAGTGTCCAGTATCAGTTTGCTAAAGTGTGACAGGGAGGCCAGATAGCAAAGGAAAGAGCACATCTTTGAGGAGTTCCACATTGCCCTGATCAAAGTGCCCTGCTGCCTTTGTGGCTAATTGTGGGGATTATCAGTAAGTACTTAGAAAAGGCTGGCCTTGTTTTATGGGGTTTGCTGTCCTACACACTCATGTGGACAACCACACACACATAGTCTGCATTTGCTGCTGCATATGTCTAGGAAATGTTCATCTGACCTCAGATGTACAATCCAAGTTTTGAGTATTTTTAGACAATGATAGAAAATAGGACTGTTGAGCTGACTTTAAAGTGAAACACTGGTTTTTAAAATGGGAACCGGTCCAGCAGACATACATATTCACACACAGAAGCAGACATATCCTGTCGTGTTGATCTAGTTTCAAGGACAGTGGCGAGACTGGAAGGTTGGGAGTGCCAAACGACTTGTCAGTGTCAGTTGTAAAGCTGCCTCCCTTAAAGCCACTTCCCTCTGCTGAGACAGTCATACTGCACACGGTCAGAGCTGTGGTCAGCTGAGCGGATCCTAAGTGAGGTCAGGAGTAGTTTGGAAACACATGCACACGGCTCACAAAGAGACTCTCTTTCTAGGGTTTATGAGTCTTCTCTATAGTTTGCCTGACCACAAACACACACTCTGACAGACATACATTTACGCGCACACACACACAAAAAAATCTCACACAAAGCTGATATAGCGGATATGGTTTTGTGAGGGGTAGAAGGGTGTATGGTTGGCGTCAGGTCCAAGCAATTATCAAAGTGTCCAAACCTCTTTCAGGCAGCCACGGCGGAGCCAGACAGAGCTCACACACACTCAAAGCTCTCCACTCCAACCTCGGGATTTACCCATGATAATTCCACTTCTATTCACCATCTAGGCTTTTACAAGGTTAGCTCCAAAACCTCTGCTAACTACAAGTGTACCACCAGCTGGCTCCCTTGGCCTCCAGTCTCAAAGCTCAAGTGCTTGATTCTGGCCCAGTGAATGGCCTTTTCGGCTTTGAGCCCTGGAAACCTCTCCAATAAGATGAGCAGAGAAGACAATGGCAAGCAGCTAATCTAGTCTTTATGCAGCCTTTGTCTGAGAGAGGGGGCACTTGTAGAGGCGGTGGCTCAGGTAAGACAGTGTGTCAAAGGTTAAGCTGGGAGATTCAGACTTGCACACACAAGTTAATTAAAGTTTGTCTAAGGGGGTGAGAGTGTCTCTGAAGGAGGCTGCTGGAGTCTGAGGGCTCGCCTGAGAAAGGAATGCTGGTGACTTCAAAGCTGGCCGGCTGCTGCCAAATTGTTTTCAGAAAGTGCTTTCATAGATAAACCGCCAGCAGAAACAATTAATGAACAATTTTCTCTTATAAAAACCTGGTATCGCAGCCAGGGTGTTAATGTTGGTCAGGCTTGTCAATCCTGCAAAACACTGGTAGTAGTAGCTGCTCAAACATATGAAGCAGAATAAAAACTAATTCTTGAATGAAAGAGAAACCAAAACAAATGATGTGAACAACCACTCCTTTTTAAATCTAAACCCATTCTGTCAAATTTTGCTTCTGCCTGTAAAAAACAAACAAAATACCCCACATGGCTTCACACGTGACCCCATGTTGCTGCATGTTTTCAACATAAGACATGTGAAATACAGATGTTATGCACAGAAAATGTTCGGTTTTGGAATATTTTCATATTAACAACGTGATAATCCTCGTGAAACCAATATAATCCTATATGAGACCCATGTCATCTCATGTGAAACCAATTCTCATGTGAATTTCATGTGAAACCAGCATACTGTAACTTCTCAGATGACACTTATGCAATCCCATAAGAAACCATATAATCACATATAAAGCCCACGTAAATTCTCATATGAAACTATTATCCCATGTGAACCACATACAATCAAATGAATCCCAATTAAATGGCCATTTGAAACCTACATAAGCCTATGAGAATCCCAGTCACATATACAGTAGATCCCAATTAAATTTCCATGTGAAAATTACAAAATCCCATGTGAAACCCACATTAATTCTCATGATATTATAATTCCATGTGAACCACATAGTATCAAATAAATCCCTATTTAATTCCCATGTTAAATTTATATAATTCCACGTGAATCCCACAAAAAGTCATATAATCCCAAGTAAATCCCACATCAAATCCCATGTGAAACCAGCATAAATTCTCATGAAACTAGGATCCCATATGAACCACATAGAATCCCAATCCCAATCCCAATTAAACTCCCATGTCAAAATTAAAAATCTAATGTGAAACCCACATAAATTCTCATAAAACTATAATTCCATGTCAACCACATAGAATCATATGAATATCTATTAAATTCCCATGTTAAATTTATATAATTCCATGCAAATCCCACATAAAATCCCATATAGTCACGTAAAAATCCCTTTTAAAAACTTGTGTGAAACCTATATAAAGCCATGTGAATCCCATATAAAGCTCATGTGAATACCATGTATAACCTACAGAAATTCTTTTATGAAACTATAATCCCATGTGAATGACATAAAAATCCCATGTGAATCCCTTATAAAATCCAAGATAGTCACATATAAATCCTTATTAAATTCCCACGTGAAACCTATATAATTCCATGTGAATCCCATACAAAATACAATGTGAAACCCATGGAAACTGTCATATGAACTATAATCCCATGTGAACCACAAAAATCCCATGTGAATCCCAAATAAATCCTTATTAAATTCCCATGTGAAACCTATATAATTCCATGTGAATCCCACATAAATCCCATGTGAATGTCATTTAAAATACCATGTGTAACCCACGCAAATTCTCATATAAAACTATAATTCCATGTCAGCCACATAGAATCACATGAATCCCAATTAAATTCCAATGAAAAAACTGTATAATCTATGGGTGAAACCATATTTAAAAAAAAAACAATGATTCGGTCCGATATGTCAGTGTCATGGTTCCTTTTTTTTTTTTTCAATTAAAAATAAATGCTGCCTCTTTTTTAACTGCTGCGCTTTTGTCCGCAATGGCTTACCATCAGAGACCAAATGAGTCCCAGACGCCAGATCTGAATGTAGCGGAACGAGTAGTCGAACACAGATTCACTGAGTTTTCAACACAGAGCTTATCGTCAGAAGACAAGTTGATAAAATCAATTAAAAAATTTGTATTGTTTGATATTTGACACATAGTGGTCATAGTTCGGTACACACCTGCATTAAACGGACCGATACAAATTTATGTATTGTTGCACCCTTCATATAACCTATGTAAATTTCCAGATAATGCCTAAATAATACCATGTGAAACCTATGGGATTACATGTGAATTACATGTGGGATCTTTTTAATGGTAATGTTTTTTATATGTTAAAACATGACCATTCAATATCCCTTGGGTTCCACATGTAATCAGGTTCCATGTGCTTCACAGGTTTCATGTTATTACGATGAAATTGTTCCAGAAATCACATTTGCAAAATATTTGTTTACATGCGCAAAGTACATGGGGTCACATGTGAAACGTGTTTTTGTCTTTAAAGGTTATTAAACAAGGTAGAACAAAAAGAAAAGGCATGGCTGAAGGTGGGAAATTAAAATTAAAGTGTGGATGTTCCTACTAAACACGTTAGGGTCCGGTCCACATCTTAATAAAAAACTTTCTTTTTTTTCTTCATTTTTGATGGATTGGCTCTCAAGCCAGATGTTGGCTGTTGGGACATAACTGAAAAAATGCTCCACTGATCTGCAGAGTTACGAGCGTGAAGCCGTCAAAAATACAGAGAAAGCGGGTGGTAGTTTCAAACAATAGAATAAAAACCACAGCAAAAAGTACAAGTGGAAGTAAACGTGCAGGCAAGATGCTCTTTGACATCAACTAAGACAACTGGATTTGAAAAAGAAACGCAAATAAATCTGTATCAGTTGCAGACGATCATTAAACAGGAGGAAATCTAGTCCTTTACCTCCAGATATCACCTGTTCACCAACCGGTGATGGCACCTTCAGCCTGCAGCATCAACATTCTGCTTTCAGCTGAAACTACAGCGGGTCACTTGGAAAAAAAAAATCAGAAGAAGAAAAATGGGAACAAAAGAATGAATGAAGAAACAGACAGCAGACGTGTAGAAGAGGAAGAGAATAACCCCGGGAGGGATATAAAAGAGAGTAGTCTGGAGAAAGAGATGGAGAGGAAGGAAGGAGGATGAGGAGGAGAGAAGATGAGCAGACAGTGTCCTTTATGTATTGGCTGAGTGTCTCCTAGGGCTTTTGTAATGCTTTATACAGACCCACTTTCCAAGGTCGCCGCATGGCTGCCTTCTCCAGCTGTTTTCATATTCAGTTTCGGCCTCCTTTCTCTCCCTACACACCCCCACCCCCCTTTCTTTCTATCAGTGACTGTAAGGCCGATTATTGCCCAGGGGTGAGAGATTATCTCCAGAAAAAGACAACAAAAACAAAACCATAAATGAGGCAGATTTTGATCCTGACTTTGATGGAAGGAATTGAGCACATATGGGTGTAAATGTTGCTATTGTAAAAGCAACCTGTGCGAACTCTGTGCAGCTGACACGTCAATCCATTAAACACTCTTCTGAGGAAAGTTAAATCTTCCCAGCAGTTTTTTTCCTGATGCCTTTGGAAGCTTGAGCTCCGGTGTAAAGACTGAAACTCTGAACCTACAGCAGGAAAGCATGTGCTACAGAGCAAACGCTTCAACTCTGGTTGATGTTTTCCAATTAGCTCTTTCCTGCAGTTACTTTTTATGACTTGTCATTATATTAATATAATTACATTGAACTGGACTGAAAAAGATCACAATTAATTAGATTAAATTTGACTGTGTCCAATTGGACTCGTATTGAACTATTTAACCTTCTTTTTAAAGTGCCTTGAGATGACTTGTTGGAAATTTGCCCAACATAGATAAACTGAATATAATTCAATTGTGTTAAGATAATGTCACATCATGTTGAAAAACCATGTATGGGTTGAAATGGAGGGAGGAAGCTGGAGGGATAAAAAGTGATAATTACTAAGACCGCTTCGCTCAGTTCAATTTATTTATTCATTTTTTTGTGTTTTAGTTGCACAAAAAGAAGTTCAGTTCAAATCCATTTACATTTACACACTGTAGCTTAAAAGCCGATTCCCTCCACATCAGTACAATAAGTTACAATTCAATTTAGCTAAATACAATTCAGTCCAATTAAATTCCATCCCATTCAATAAAACTAAGTTTATTCATCCACATATTTTCTATATTTGCTTAATCTAGTTGAGGGTTGTAGAGCGCTGGAGCCCACTCCAGCAGGTATCAGGTGTGAGAGGGGACACACTCTGGATGGAAAGTACTTAAAAACTCATACAAAAAAATCAGGGCTCACCTCTTGGCTTTTACTTAAGTTGTGGAAACGTTAAGAAACACTAGATAAAGCAGACGAAGGCCATTTAAATCGGCCACCAAGGAAAGAAAATAAACTTCAGGGTGAGACAGTGCTTTACTGAGGCAGCAGTAAAACATTTTCTATGGGCTGGGGACCACAGGTTTGGGGCCGGTACTAAGTAGGCTACATCAAGTCTCAGGGGGCGGTACTAAGTGGGGGTCACAGGTCTCAGGGGGCGGTACTAAGTAGGGAACAACAGGTCTCAGGGGGGCGGTACTGGTTAGGGGCCACAGGTCTCAGGGGGCATTATTGGGTGACCACAGGCTTTGGGGGGCGGCATTGAGTCAGGAACAACAGGTCTCAGGTAGCAGAAATGGTTAGGGGCCACAGGTCTCAGGGGGTGGGACTGGCTAGGGGCCACAGGTCTCAGGGGGCGGTACTGAGTGGGGGGGCCATAGGTCTCAGGGGGTGGGACTGGGTGACCACAGGTTTTGGGGGCAGTACTGAGTGGGGAACAACAGGGCTCAGTGGGCAGTACTGGTTGGGGGCCACAGGTCTCATGGGGCGGTATTGGGTGACAACAGGTTTTGGGGGACGGCACTGAGTCAGGAACAACAGGTCTCAGTGGGTGGTACTTGTTGGGGGCCACAAGTCTCAGGTGGCAGTACTGGGTGGGGGCCACAGGTCTCAGGGGGCAGTACTGGGTGGGGACCACAAGTCTCAGGGGGCAGTACTGGGTGGGGGCCATAAGTCTCAGGGGGCAGCACTGGGTGTGGGCCACAGATCTCAGGGGGCAGTACTGGGTGGGGACCAGCGGTCTCAGGGGGGCGGTACTGGGTGGGGGCCACAGGTCTCAGGGGGCGGTACTGAGTGGGGGGGCCACAGGTCTCAGGGGGTGGGACTGGGTGACAACAGGTTTTGGGGGACGGCACTGAGTCAGGAACAACAGGTCTCAGTGGGTGGTACTTGTTGGGGGCCACAAGTCTCAGGGGGCAGTACTGGGTGGGGGCCACAGGTCTTAGGGGGGCAGTACTGGGTGGGGGCCACAGGTCTCAGGGGGCAGTACTGGGTGGGGACCACAAGTCTCAGGGGGCAGCACTGGGTGTGGGCCACAGGTCTCAGGGGGCAGTACTGGGTGGGGACCACAGGTCTCAGGGGCAGTACTGGGTGGGGACCAGCGGTCTCAGGGGGCAGTACTGGGTGGGGGCCACAGGTCTCAGGGGGCAGTACTGGGTGGGGGCCACAGGTCTCAGGGGGCAGTACTGGGTGGGGACCACAGGTCTCAGGGGGCAGTGCTGGATGGGGACCACTGGTTCACCAGTACACCTTTGCTTTGACATGTACAATATGAGTGCTGACTAAGAAGAAACTACATACTACCTACGTACTACATAAATATGTAACTAGTTTCTTTTGTGTGTTTGTTTCAATGCTAATATTGTTTCTCCTGAAAGCCAGGACTTGATAAAATGATATGCAGATGGGAAAAGGCTTGGTCACTGTTGATCTGTGTGTTATCCCGACAAGGTTCTGTTAGTAATAAATTCTGTTTTGTGGTTCTGGTCGGCCTTTATGGCGCTAAAACTATTGACACATTCATTTTGCATCATTTTAGCTTCATAATCTGACAACTGAGGCTGAACTGGAACATGATGTCTGGATGCTGACTGGGATTAAAGGTTCTGGATGCTCACTGTAAAAGGAGTATCTGGGCCATAGTTGATATGAAAGACTTATTTACATCGATCGAACCTAATTATTTTGGTTTGGTGATGAAATCTTATGTTTTTGAGTCAAATCATATACAAAAACACACTGTCTAATCTGAAAGTTTTTAATTTCACTCAAAATAAATTGATTAACTTGTTTCAGTTTCAGCATGCATGAACAACAAAGGGGGCGGGTCTATTTTCAAACCTCAACATGTCCGGACCACAAAGGCTCATGGGAAAGACATATTCACCAGGAATTTAACCTTCTATGATTGTTATCCTATAAATTTGAATTACAGTCATCCTCAAAGTTATTCATACTTTCCATTTAAAGGGACTTGAGGCAAGATTAAGAAACGAAACTCGCGACTGGCGCTTCAGGTAACTGCAGCCACGAGCCAAGCCGTCACGGGAGCACAAACTGAAGCTATAATGCTGTTTACTAACCTTTTTCTTCGTAGTTCCACTTTTTAGTGTCTTTCAGTTGATCTGGATCGTTTGCTGACGGCAGAAGAATCCATAACTATCGCTTACAGTGTCTGAATTTACCGTGACTGTCTTCTTCCTGTATCAAAACTGCGGATGTAGCGTCATTTGACATCACGTCCGCAGAGCAGCGCGGGAAATTTGGCCACCGAATTGCAGCACATTTTGCAGCACACAGCCTGTTCAAGGCAACGGAGAGAAATGTGGGTGGAAACGTTCTTTTTGGCATTTAGTTTCATCACCCATTAGTATGAAAAAAAATGGACATGCATGTTTAGTTGTTTTTTAATTCCTGCCTCTAGTCCCTTTAAAGAAAAGACTAAATCCACAATAGTAACAAGAAACTAAAGAAACTAGTGATAAATACAAGTTTTCAAAATGATAATTTAGTGAAATAAATTTGCTAACATCTTTGTCAACAGGTGTAGAAGTCTTTTTGAACATTACAGAAAACACCAGATTGCAGTGATCGTCTCAGTGTTGCTTAACAAAATCTTAGCTTCGGAGCCTCATCATGCTTGTTTACTTGTTTTATATTTTGAGTGATTTTATATAATTTCTTTTTACTTTTGTCAATTTCAATTGACTCCACTGGCAGATAATTTTTTTCCTTCTTTAAATTGAGGGTATAAAAAATTTTGTGGACTGATATGGTCACAACAGGAAGTTTAAAGGAACTCGTATATTAAGTATCACTTTGACTAGATAGGAAACAAATTGACTAAGGTATAATTAAAATATTACTTTGAACTAAATCACAAATTTAACTTGAGAAAAATAGAAAAAAATGTTATGGATTTTTTTTTTTACTTTGTATGAATGCAATTTCTTTCTTTGTCTTTAGGTTAAAAATATATACCCAATAAATCAAAATTTATGGTCAACCACGTCTTAAATTTAATTAGAAAAAAATTGATAAATTTAGATGTAACAAATTACAGTCATTTTTAAAGATGATCCAAAGCATAATTTTTTTTATTGCTGATTTAAGAGTTCAGCTTATACATGAAGTTTTACACACATCAACAAACACACACACTCACAATAACAATAAACAAACAAAAAAAAACAGGACAGTGTTTTAGGACTTAAAGCCCAAACTTACCCCCCTGTCCTGCTTTTTAATCCTATGATGTTTATAAATGTGATTTCTAATAAAACCTGAGTTTTGTTAGTATGCAGGTGTGGACGAGTTCCTGTCATGCACACGCGGGTTCATCACGGGCAGCAAATATGTCCCAACCAGATCAGATCAAATATATTAAGTTATAAGAACATGAGTAGGAGTTGTAGAAAATGATCATCTTCTCCTTCTTTCTGCAGCTTCTAAACGTCTAAAAGTGACTCAGCGTTTTGATTGACATTTGTAGCTGCGCTGCTCGGTGACAAACAGGTCTCCTTTCAAGTCCCGTCCCGCGCTCGTGGGAGATGAACACCTACAGATTTGTGTTGGCTGTCAGAATGTCACGTACATGTGGCCCGAAAATCACAGGAATGACCCCCCCATGACCCCTTCTACCATCTGCTTTAACTGGGCTACGCCAGCCCCTCGGCTCGCCTGCCTACACGGTTACTGACCCATTCCACATGCCAAAAAACAAGACAGATGCCCCTGATACCCCAACTCCAGCCCCACCCCGCCCCCACCTCTCAACAGCATTTCACCGCCTCTGCCCGTCATCCAGACCAGACACCCTAACCTCCTTCATCTTCCTCCTCTTCCACTGCCGCTGGGCAATCCGTCTGTGAGCAGACACATGCTATGTGATGACGGCAGGGAAATCAGCGCCGCACGCAGGTGGACCTTCCAGGTTCTACACGTTTACATGAGGATTGTTTTACATTAAAACGCTTGTTATAGACAGAAGACCCTGAAAACTGTTGAACAGTCATGTGCAGCCACAGCGCGCACACACACACACACACACACATAAACAGGAGGCTGTGGTCCATCCTCTGACCGGTCGGTGACCTGACAGCCCAGCAGCTGCTAGCTGTTTGATGTTTCACTCTGAGGATCACATTTCATTTCCAGACTCTTCAGCCAATCAGAGGAAGACAGAGAGACAGAGGGAGGCTCTCCTTCCTCTCCTCACCCTTCAGCGCCACAGCGCCACCAACCAGAAGCCAACATGTGATGTTCCAAACATATCAACCCTCGTTTTGTCCCACTCAGAGAGCACATGAAGCCCAGCGCACAAACTCAGACACACATTCAGGATGTCAAAATGCATTTCCACCTTAAACAAAGTGGACTGACAGCGGGCGATCGGAGGGAAGCGTGCGCATCGCTGTGTTTGTGTGTGCGCAGCAGATGGAGACAGGCTGGACATTAGACCCTCTGGTCTGATGACATGAAGTCATCACATGACAGCAGTGTTGAACACTGCCCCAGAGACATGAGCTCGTTAGGCATCATATCCAGTCATACAGAAGTGAATACTTCATCTTAAGAACGAAGCTAGATGGGAAATTAGATCCTCTTCTGGACGGGGTCTACGTTTCCTGCCTCCCTGTCTGAAATGACAAACCCGAAATAAATGAAGTAAATCTCCACAGCTACCAGTCTGTATGTATAATCCTAGTCTCTGCGGAAAGCTGAGACATGTGAGATTACTACAGAAGTGTGGAATTCACCTAAAACACAGTAGAAAATGTACACGTTATCTCCTCCCCCAATAGTCAAATCAAATCAAAACTTTATTTATAAAGCGCTTTTTCCTGCCAAAGGTAACCCAAAGTGCTTTGCAAGACAATAAAAACAAATGCATATTAAAATCAAAACAAGCCTTCACACACCCAAACACAGCATACATAACTATAAAAATTTGCACAACCCCCCCCCCCCCCCCCCCGCCCCCCACCTCCACTCAACTGTTTCCATGACTTCCGACCCCTAACTTAGTCCAGTTTATCTATACTGTCAAGTTTACTTGAAAATATTTAGGAACAGGTTGCCTTGGCAAAAAAAAATTGCGGAAATTTTTGCAAAATTAATATATTTAAGTGAGCTGTAGTTTTTTAAACTTATGACCATTTAATATGTGCCACTGTAGTTAAATTAAAATGAAGCTAATAAAGCTAAAATAATTTCGGTCTCAAGAACGTAAAGGTTGAATATGGAATACGGACAGAACAGTGACATCACGTGTGTCTAGATTGTAGTTCCAACGTCAGAAAAATAACTCCAGCCGCTGGGATGCCAGGCTCGCTGCCGATACACAAGTGACCGACAGTCTGCAGCATGTCCAACAAGTAACGCAGAGGAGTTTATAACTGACAGATAACGTTAGTCACGTTAGCAAACAAGCTAGCTTACCGATCCAGGAGGAAAGTCGCCATTTCCGTGTTTTGATGCCGTGGAAAATGTTTATTTGGGTCTATATAGTGTAGTCTTCACCTAAATTGTAGATGTAAACATAATGCAATTGTCAAACCTGTTGAAATTTATTTTATAATTATTTTCAATATATTTTTTCAGGAAATGTTTTACTTTCATTCTGCTCAAATTAAAGAAGGAAAAAAAAAATCATCTGTCAGTGAACAAAAGATTTATTTGACAAAAGTAATACGAAATAAAAATTCTATGAAAATAATTACATTGCTCTTTAAACGTGGTTTGAAAAAATATGAAAAACAAACACTCAAAAATAAAACAAGAAAACAAGCATGATGGGGCTCCGTAGTGTTTTCTCTAATATTCAAAAAGACTTCTACACCAGCTGACAGGTATTTTGGCCCACTGTTTATGGAAAAGGTGCACTGATGCATCTGGGATACTGTAGTTTGTTTGTTTGTTTTTTTGGGGGGGGGGGAACTTAAAATGCAAAAGTCAATGCTGAGAAAAACCAAGCTAACAATCTGCGTTTATTAAGTTATGCTAACTTGAATGTTGTTTTAAGCCAACCAACAGAGAAAGTTAAGTGTAGATGACATTTCAAATTAAGCTGATGTAACTACCAACATTATTATTTGACTTCAACACATAAAATAAAGTTAGCAACTTAGAAAGTTTATCTGAATCAAATAATTACATTTTTTAAGTTGCATTTGTGTATTAAATCAAGTGGTGTTGAAAGATCCTCTGACTTACTTTTCAGAGTGAATGATTATTTCCAACCACAATTCAAAAGCAATATTTCATTTCACTAAATTAGGATTTTGTAAATTATTGTTTATTTTTTATTTCTTTGTATTTGAATTACTATTGTAAATTTAGTTTTTCCTTTAATTGGAGCGTTTGAATAATTTCGAAGATGACTGTATGTTACACACTAATTCAGAAGCAAGAGCGCACGGGTAGTCTGTTGCCTGTGGCCTGTCAATCAGGTAAGATTACATTCGTAGCTGCATTATCACTGATCATTTTGCTTCTACACACATTACACAGGTCCATGATGCAAGAGCAGGGACTAGTTATCAATACAACCCATAATTTATGATGCGCTGGTATGAACACATGGTCTCATCTGGGTGTGAGACAAGTACAGCCTGTAGCAGTGTATGCAGTGTTAAACAGGGAGGTACTCATGGGGTTACATGGACATTTAACTCATGGTGCAAACCAGAACAGAGAGCGCTGCAAAGCACAATGGGAAACATGTAAATAAGCCCATCTAGCAGGAACAGGTGTGGAGGTGTTGCACACACCCAGAAAAACCACGTACCTAGTACTTGATTAGACACGTATGAAGGTCAAAAGTACAGAAAACTTAATGTGAGAAAGTAAATTTGGAAAAACATCAATTAAATTTGATGAAATAATTGTTTTTAGTGAGGACATTGTTTGTATTTACAATGTACACATCGGCAGTTTTTTAGAGCTGGAACAAAAACAGCAAAAGTAATATCTGATTTCTGATTGGCTGCTAGCTCCCAGAGTTTTTGTGTCACAGTGATGAGACAGACATCTTTGTAATCAGCAGAGTCTCTGCTTTCAGACACATTGTTTGTGTGAAATGATCAGAAGCTGTAAAGTGGACAGTCTGTTCTTCCTCACACAATTGTTGGGGTTTGAACTGTGTTTGGTTACCGATGCTTGGTAGAGTCTTTTAGCTGACTTTCCCCTGTCATGCTGCTATGCTACATGCTAGCACTGATGCTTCGTGGGGTCTGGAGGTTAAAGCAGGGATCACCCATCCTGGTCCTCAAGGGCCGGTATCCTGCAGATATTCCATGGCTGTGTCTCATCTTGCAGTCTGCACACTGCGAAGTGCGCAGACTACGTAGGCTACGGAGTGTGCAGTACGTAATCCGTGCACCCTGAAGCAGCCTCATGAAACAGTAGGCTGCTGAAATGGGACATCCTAGCCAACAAGAATTTCCCATAGTTCCCCAGTCCCGTTGCATAGCAACTGCAGACTCCACAGCTGTCTAGTAACGGCATTCTTTCCACTTAGTCCTTCAGATATGTTACAAAAACTAAATGGAACCGGACATTTTATTCCTTTGTATTTATCTGTCGTTACCTGAATATTGACATCCAATTAATCGCTCGTTAACACCTGAATGTCAAACAAATGCATTTTCTGTGGCAAAAACTCTCTTTTTAAGCTTGCTCGTATATTTTTACATTTTCCACAGAGATAATCTATTGTTTCTAACCAATAAAAACTTTATTAAACGCAAAAAAAATCCACAAATATATCCAAATATTACACTCGTAGCTCTGCTGCTTGTTCCCTCCCATCTTGCGTGCAGTAAAATAAAAAATCTACCTTTGCCTGTTTTATAAATGAATTTTTACAATAATTCTCATCTCTTAAAAAATGTTAAATAGAATTGCAATAAAGATCTGTAAAAAAAAACATGTCTGAAACTGTTCTGTTTTAATGTTTCATCTATTCTCTGAAAGCCAAGTCACGATACTGATGATTAACTTTGGGCTTACATCACTTTGTGCGCAAAATATCTTTTTTCCCCTTTATTTAATTTTATTTAAACCCCCTTCTGTGTCTATTGCTCCAACTTTCCAAAAGCTTTGTATTTGATAGTATGATACTCTTTGTTACTCCCCTTACGAGAAAAAAAAAATCTTGCGTGCAATGAATTCTGGGATAGCCGAGGCTACGAAGGACACATCGCATGTATCCTTCATTTCTGGCCAAACGCAGTGCGGGTTTGGAGGGTGGATTTGGAGGCTCCTTCAGACGTTTTTGAAATGGGACAGCACTTGATGCGCCGCTGTAACGTATGCAGCCGACGAATCCGCACTTCGCTTTGTGCAGACTGCAACATGAGACACAGCCCAGCGTCTCACTGCTGCAACACACCTGATTCAAATCAATGACTAATTAGCAGAGTTGTACAGAGCTTGTCTGAGTCTGACTCTGGTGTGCTTCAGCAGGGATACTTGGAAAACCTGCAGGATACCGGCCCTCGAGGACCAGGATTGGTGATCACTGGGTTAAAGGCTTTTTTTTAATAATGAGCTTAAATGACATAATGGAAATAGAAATCTACCATACTGACATCTCAACCTGCGCAAAAATCTTCCTGACAACAATGACAACTAATACAAGACTGGGAGAAGCGGGTCTGAAATTGGCCTGAAAGCCGAACAGAAAACAGCAAATGCTGCATGTGGTGCATTTGTGTTACGGAAGAGTTGCATCTTCACTCTTGTCCTTGTCTTTCCCTCTGCTGTTCAGGGTGGATTTAGCTTCTTAGTGTGTGGCCACTCAAGAGTGAGAAGAAGAAGAGAGACTGCCCCAGGCTAAAGGGCAGCTTTAGTCAGTTCACTCAAAATGAACACACACTCACACAGCTACACACACATGTGAAGAGGGTCTCAAATAAGCATCTTCACCAGGAATTCAAGAAGAAGGAGGCTTTGGCGCCATGCATGGCTGCTCACCCCTTCACTGAGCACACACACACATGCACACGTGTAGACGCGATGTACTGGGGAGGCAGTCGCAAACAGAAAATGTGTTCAGCCTCTTACTCATGTTCCACATACAAACAAGATCTGCTGATAGAAGCATTTAGTTCCTCTCTGTTGGGAAGTGGATGATCTTTGTCTGGTGAGGAGCTAACCAGCGGCTTTGACATGGAAACTCCAGGACTCCGACAGATTTCTGAGCTAAAACTGCCAGCTGAGGCCCAATCTCACTTCGCTTTTTTACCCCTACCCCTTGGCCCTCGCCTTATAACAAAGCCAAAGACACCCCTTCAACAGTCGCATACGTCATCAGCCATCACGTCGGCTTGTGTGTAAGCAGATGAGCTGTCACCGGAAATCTCAAGAAACTAAGCAGTCTACAGCTGTGGGTTAACGTTCCCAAGCAAGTCCGACTTTTGCATGACATTCCCGCTTGTGTTGTAATCCATCTTCCTCCATGTAACAGAAGACCAGCAGTGATGTTGCCAAAGTTTTTATTGATCATCTTTGACTGTAGATTATCGGGGCTGCCTATGGACCACTGCTGGTTTCAGCCTGGTAGCATTTATGGTACTGAAGCTTCAACATCGAACAAGCCATTTGTGCATTTTGCAAAAAGATGACACTAAACATTTAAACAACATTAAACAAGACAATGCAGCAGTTGTCATGCATTTTAAAACTTTATTTATAGAGAAAATATTTGCATTTGTGGATTTTTTTTTTTTTTGGACTCAGTAGAAGCCATCTTGCTGGCAATTCGCAAATTTGTCATACCCCTTAGTTTTAAAAGCATACAATGGAACTTTAAGCAGTTTTCTCTGTGACGCGCCCCTATCGACAGCTAAACTAGCATCCACCTTCATCCTGCCTGTACTGTGATTCACTCCAGCCAGTGAAAGACAGTCTCATCTTGACTTTTGTTCTTTCCCTCCCTCTCTTTCTTTTCCTCTCTTCCTCCAGTAATGTTTCCTTGCGTTTCTTTATCATATCCGACTTGATGCGTGTTCAAAACACCTGCTGTGTTCATGTCTGGTTCATATCCGTATGCTAATAAGTGACGCGGTGGTAATCTTCCCTAGGAATTGGGATGCCACTCACCACATTTACTTTCGGGCATGTAAGCGACAGCATAGTGACGTTTGCACATTTGTCTCACCGTAACAGCACACCCAGCAGCAACATGGAGTTAACAGTTGCGACCTTTTATTAATTTCTTTCATCATGCTTTGTTTGATTAATAAACAAAGAACGACACAGAAAAGAAGTTGCCATGACGCCTCTCGTCTCTTGTGAACTGCCAAAAAGCCTTCGCAAGTTAGTATTTTAGCCTATCTAGCGTGGCTAGTCTTGTTAATGTTACGAACAAATGTGTAATCTGCACATATGTGAATTTTCCTCTGAGTCCTGTCGCTCTCTGGAGTAAATGATGAGGTAAAGCTCTCTGGGGAATTTTCTCTGGCCCTTCCTCAGTAAGTCAGCATCTGACATCCCTCGCTCTGAAGGGCTAGATTCATACCCTCTACCCCTCGTTATGTCCACTACCCCTACATGCAAAGAGCAATTGGGACACCATGACCCATACAGGAAAATGCAAAATTTAGAGATCGGGCTTAAAAGTAGGGCAATGGGGTGTACTAGGACGGGCCATAAGTGTGCATCTGGAAACCTTTGGTTTGAAGGGGTATATAGCCCTGCCCCTCTGTCTTAACGGGGCTGAGACACCCCTACCCTTACATAAAACAGAGAATTGAGATTGGGCCTAAGTGTTACATTGTGTCTGGGAGGAAGAAGGTGATATTCATGTGATATTTATATCAGTCTATAAATACTAAGACATACAGAAAGTCCACAGTCCCTAAGCATAACCCATTCAAGATCTTGCCACCAATCCTCCAGGTTTAATTCATTCAATTTCTTCCCTCCAATTCATGGCTCTATCCATGATGTTTATATTTACAGGCCAAAAATGTCACATTTAACCTGCATTTGTGGATGTCAGGGTGAACTGTGTTCACAGACAGATTTCTGGAAGTCCTTCTGAGTCCATCAGTGGTTTCCAGTAGAGAATCATGTCTGCTTTTAATGCAGAAGATCACCAGCATCCAGCCTTGTCCCGTGCACACAGAGATTCCTCCTGGTTCTCTCCATCTTCTGATGATCTTCTACTGTAGCTGGTGGATGTTCAACATCTGAGGAACATTTTTCTGAAATTGTTCCTCAACTTTTAGAGACAGGTTGTCTCAGATTGGTGAACCTCTGTCCATCTTTCCATCTGAGAGACTCTGAAATGCTCCTTTTATACCCTGTAATGTTACTGGCATGTTCCCAGTTAAACCAGTTAGTTGTCAAATGCTCCTCCAGTTGTTACTTTTCCAGTGTTTTTGTTGCTCCTGTTCCAGCTTTTTACAGCTGAGTTGCTGCCATCAGATTCACAGAGAAGATTTTCCATCAAATGGTCTCAGTTTCATCATCTGATGTGTTGCTGTTCTTTTCTTTTTTAATGTCCCAAATTAATAAATAAAACAAAATATCCAGGAGTTATCCATGAAGGCAGAGGAAAACCGTTCCAAGTCAGGAACTGTGATGTCTGGCACATACAATGTGAGTATGTTATCCTGCAGGTCACCGTAGGCATTGACTTCGGACACAAAGAAAAGACACATTCAACCTTCCACATGCTATAAACATGAGTTCGAGCATAACAGCTTATCAAGGACAAAAAAAAACAAACAAACTCATTTGAGTTAGCGAGAAGGAATAAAACAAAAATAGGAGCCGAAATCTTGGCGACGGCCCAGCAGTTCTGATGCTCTTTCATGATTTCTGGGAGGATTGTGTCTTTTTTGTTCTGATTTTTGTTCAAAAGTGCAGGAGAGTCAGTGTCAGTGTCCTTTAAAAGTCTAATTTCAGGTAAAACAATGTTAAAGGAAAGAAATCTGAAGTTCAAGGTCAGATAGTGGTCGTGTCCATAATGCTCACACACTCTGCTTTATGGCAAACACAGATGAGCTGGTTCACTGGTTAGCAGGGGCTGTAAAAGTAGCTCTAATGCACACTCTGACAAACACACACACCTATGTTTGCACGCAAAGCTGAGAATGGCTTGCTGCGGAGCGTTGCAGCATGGACTAATGGCTTTCACAGGAGGAGTCCCAGCCAGGTAGATCCTCTCCCCACACACACTTCTCTCCTGCTTTAAAATACCATACTTTCTCAGTATTTACTGCTGATTTGAACAGGTCAGCCTCTGATTGGCGACAAGATTACATTAGCAATATTTCTGCTCTGTATAGTCCCAACCACACATTGTTTTGTTGCCACATCTCTTGCAAAATAGTCCTTATGATACACTGGAAAAATCTAAGAAGTTGGCTTTTCTTAAAGGGGAAGTTCAGGATTTTTGACATAGTGCCTCATTTACAAGTGAGCCAGGGTCCAACTTATCACTGAAGAAAGTTCCAACATATTTCATCCCATTATTCTAGTTCCAGGAGGTCGCCCATGCTAATGCTAGTGTGTGTCAATGGGAATCTTCTATCTCCTGTCATTAAAAACAATCTTATCCACTCCACAGAACATCCGAGGCAAATCAGCAAGCCAATCTGTGTAAATGCCGTGTTAAACCAGTAAACTAGTGTGTTAAACAAGTAAAACTAGCCTTGTATGACAAATTTCGCATTACATATTGAGGAACTAGTTTCTTACCAGTTGCGGAATGATATACTTTGCTTCCGGGTGGTAGTGTTACTACCTTTGTCAGTGTATTCTGATTCATACACATATGGTGACAGTTAGTTTGATGAAAAAAAGTTCAAAATCGTCTTCAAAATCCAACATATCCTCATGCCTTTCTTTGCCTTACTTGTAGCTAAGAGCTAACCGAGCTAACCTGGACCCAACATAAGTAGGTGATCTATTTTACTTACAAAATCTTGGGATTTCATCGTTCTATTAAAAGCTCTTACAATATCTTGTGAAATCTTCCGTTTTTAAATGTCAATATGATATCAGCATATGAAAACATCACAAAATTTTCGTGAATTCTTGTGAGATTTCTTAACAGAACAATGAAATATGGTGAGATTTCAAAACATAACGATAAAATATTGCGAGATTTTGTTAGTAAAATAGATCAATACCGCATTTTAAAATGTCACTATGATATCAGCATATGAAAATATCGTGATATTTCAGTGCATTGATATTTTTCCCCACCCCTAGTCTTTTAAGTTTTAAAGTCTGTAAAAAAAATTTTTTTTTTGAAGAAGTTTTTTTGTTGTTGTTTTTGGCTTTAGAAACAGCGGGCTTATCATTTAAATATCGTATAGATATTGGTGGGGTGGCTGATGTCCGATATTCAGTTTTAAGGCAGATAAAGGCCGATACCGGGGGGGCCGATTAAATCATGCATCCCCAATGAAAACCCTTGGTATATCTTACGGTTTATGACAGACTGTATCGTCCTAATGGAATGCTCCTTACGCCGTTTTCCAGAACTGTTCTGATCTGAGATTTTTTCGAGTTTTACACCAGAAGAGTTTTTGCACTGCGTTACATATTCTCATTATTTGCTGCTGATGGAAAACTACACAATCAGCTGTGCATCTGATGATAAAAAAGTGACATTTAGCCGCCAACATTGTGAAAACAGGACGGTTCCTGTGGCTGCTCATGTGAGAGCGAACGACTGGAAGTGCAAACCTAACAGAAGTGCTTCCTCTCAGCGAGCTGGGAAGCTGGAGGCCTTGGGTGAGTCTAGTTCTGCCAGAATAGAGCTGTGTGATGTGGAAACACTCCTGGCCACTAGCTCTAATAAGACTGATGATGGCTGAAGACAAAGAGCCTTCTCTGAGTTAAAGCAGCATCTGTGAGTGTGTCTGGCTCTGTGTGTCTGCATGTAAGGGGGCCGATGGCCGAGACAGCTTTGATCCCAAAGCCTTGTCATGTTTATGGCAGTGTTGAGAAGGGTAAGCCAGGCCGAAGAAACAGGTCACAGACAATCAAGGCAATATGGCCATGTTAGGTTAGCAGCATGTGTGTGTGTGCACGCATCCTTGTTTGCCTTTATTGCCTCCTGTAGATGCCTGTGCTCACTCACTCGCAGCCATTAATCACAATCATTTCAGAAATCTTCAAAAGGCTTTCAAATCTTTTCAGATGAATTCGTACCACTCGAGGTGTTTTGGGACCAGATTTAATATGTGTCCTCAGTTTCAGCAGGAGAGACGATTCTTCCATCTTCAGAAAGTTAGATTTTTAAATGTTGCAGATCATCTCACACAAATGGTGTGTATGTAAAAATTGACCAAGCAGAGCGCCAAGTAATGAAAGGAGGCTGAAAAACCAATCAAAGTATTTTTTAAAACGTCGACAGTAAATGGGGAGGGAAAGTAAATATTTACAATAACAACCCAAGACGTGTTGCTGCCATCAGAGTCACATCCAGTGAGAATTTTCAATCAAATGGTAAAATGTCCCTGTTTCATTATCTAATGTACCGTTCATGTTCTACTGGGAACAAAATATGTTTTATTATGTTGTTTATATTGCTAGTGAGAATGAAATATGTCATTTATGTTCAACTGGGGACAAACGTTCTACTTGGAATAAAAAATGTAAATTATGTTCTACTGGAAACAAAATATGTTGGGAATAAAATATGTTTTACTATGTTGTTTATATTGCTAGTGGGAATGAAATATGTCATTTATGTTCAACTGGGGACAAATGTTCCACTTGGAATAAAATATGTAAATTATGTTCTACTGGTAGCAAATATGTTTTTATTGGGCATGAAATATGTTTTTTATATTCTACTGGGAATAAAATATGTTGTTTATAATTCTAGTGGGAATAAAATATGTGGTTTATGTTCAACTGGGGACAAACTTTGTTCTACTGGCAACAAAATATGTATTATTGGGAATAAAATATGTCATTTACATTCTACTGGGAATGAAACATGTTGTTTATGTTCAACTTCCACACAAATATGTTCTACAGGGAATAATGTATGATCTGCAGGAACTGAAATATGTTGTTTATGTTTTACTGGGAATAAAAAAAATGTTTATTTTGCACTGAGAATAGAATATGTTTTTTATATACTGCTGGAAATAAAACACATTCTACAAAGACTAACAAATGTTAATGTTTTAACTGAGAATGAAATATGTCGTTCATGTTGCAGTGGAAACAATATTTTAATTACATCATTTAGGAATAAAATATGTTCTACAAAGAATAAAAAATTATGTTTATGTTTTTCTGAGAATAAAATATGTTGTCTATGTTCTACTGGGGAAAATTTGTTGATGATATTTTGTTTTTATTCACATTTTACACAGACACCTGACTTTTTGGGAATGTGGCAACATTCGTCAACCATTTAACACACAGATAAAAATGATTAATTTATTTCATAATTGATTGCCACCACATTTAAATATGCAGCAAACAGGTTAAAGGAAAAGAGGCACATGTATTAAAGCAAACGCACACACAGTACAGCTGTGGACAGGTCCAACAACACCTCTGAGACTGTGATCTCACCTTTGCTTCCAGTGTGTAAAGGGTGAAAAAGGAGGAGGAAGAGATGCTATGGAGCTAAGTGCGTAGGTGTTAGGTCTGTGCCTGAAGACATAAAGTAGCACTCTGGGAGTCTGGGACTCTAACTCCCAAAGAGCTTCTGACACAAAATGGACACCTCAGTCTCAGAATGCCACTCCACATTTAGAGGGAAAAAGGTCAGCAGTAAAAAAAGAAAGAAAAGAACGTCTGAGTAGCATGTCTGTTTTATGTTCATGTGTGTTTTTATGCTGCTTCTGGATTATAATGGCTGAAAAACGCGGAGCGTGACAGATCCAGTCCTGGTCTATGAGTTCTGGTTTGCTGGGGATCAGGACTTACTGTTCCATCAAACATCCGAACCTCACAGCAGCAAAATAAGGGGGTTAAAAATGAAAGTAGCGATGCGAGAGCTCACCCTCTGCTGCTCAGTAGGCGGGGGGCTTTAGTCAGGTGTGTTGCAGCAGCTGACGAGGACCGGAGCCGGAGATCCAGGTCTGGTGGTGCAGAATCAGGCCTCGTTTACACGATGATGTTCCAGGGTGAAAAACATAAAATACAGTAATCTTCCAGATGTGCTTATCGTTTACACCAGAGGTGTCCAATTCTTTTAATTTGGATTGCCGAAAATGACTCGGGTGTAAGGTCGCGGGCCAAAACTAAAAATTCACGTTGCAGTGTAAGTAATTAAAAACGCTTAGCCCAGAACGATCACAATAAAACCTCCTAAAAAGTAATGTGGAAATGAATAACAATATTCTTAATTGTATTCATTGTTTGTCTTTCACATGACTTTGTATGCAGGCTTTATTTTGGACAGCATCTTCTCACTTAATCTCTGATCATGGGGTTCCAGATCTCAGTTGATAGACGAACCACAGCGCCACCCTGCCCACAATGTAATGCAATGTTAATGTGTGGTCAGAGAGGGAAGTGCAACGACAAATAAAGATCAAAAAAACTTTTCACATTGCTGGAAAAATCATAATATTTATACTTCCACTCCACCTTTAATGCTGACTGAAAAAATATTACAAAATTCATGTCAAAAAAAGATTCAGGTGTTTTATTTAACTCCACCAAATGATCCAGTAACATTTAAACTCTTAGTAGCAAAGAAACCAGTATGTTTGAAAATTTACTATGAATGTACTACTATTAAAGTATATTGTTCAAAAGTTTATAAGTGTAGGCTAAATATGTTAAACTTCTAGTATATTTATTAGTAAATTTCAAGTAAACTTTGTTAAGTAAATTTCTGATGAGTACATAAATAGTAAACTGAAAGTACACTCTTATTTAAAGTTTAAAATGAGTATACTTAAAGTATACTTGCATAAACTACTTTTTGGTAATGTTTAGCATAAAAAACATGACATTCCACGCACATTTGCGTGCCCGTCTGCACACAGAACTTCTCCTAAAATGCTCGTGTAAACGCGGAGTTGTCACAGAAAACAAAACCCTACTTTTGTGTTTTTTTAAGAGCGTCATCGTAACCTTAGACTGAACCATAGATCCTGGTCTGATGGTGCAGACCCGGATCAAACAGCACTCATTTTAATATTTAATTAATTAATTAATTAATTAACTTTTTATAAAGACAAAACAACAACAAAACATTGAAAACATAACAGAATTTGAAGGGAAAAAAAAGCAAAAGTAAAACATCTCAACATATCTCGCACTTTAACATGTATTTAAACTTTGCAGTTGCATTTATCATCAGGATATAAGTTTAGTCAGTGCGGACTCTGATTGGCCGGTAACTCCAGGGAGTCTGCAGCCACTCAGACTGCTAATCTCATGTAGAGTCCTGGATGTAATCAGATACAAGCAAAGACCTAAATGACTTCTGAGTGAAACACGTGGAAGAATACGTGGAGCTAAATGTGGTGTCAGAAGTTCCCTCAACGTTGATGCACTTCCAGCTTTTTCAGAGGACATTTTCCTGCGCAGGTGATCCAGATTTAGCTAATGATGGTTGAGTTTCATCAGATACCCAGCACGCACCGTCCCAGACTGCTTTAAGATTCAGTCCAACATTTAATGGATCTAATCTTGATGCATTTCCTGCCAAAACACCCGCTGTGACACAGATCTGCTTTGAAATGTTCTTAAGTGGCCGACGCGAAGGTGCAGAATGAAGCAGCTCACTTTTTCAGCTGGAGTTTAGCAGTCGGAGAATTAAGCCCACGCTGGTACGAGTACAAGTCCAAGAGCTTCCATTTCCCGGGGGAATCAAACGCAGAGCTATCGGCACTGAGCACAGTGAAGACTTTCTCCGCTGCTTATGCAGCACAGCTGGATGCCTTTTGAGTCTTTGAGCCTTGACAGCTGGTGCCAGTTCAGCTCACCATGGCAGACATCCTGCAGTCTTCTGCAGGCTTTATACTGGGGGGCGGGAGGAGGCCCCTCATTTGTTCAACACTGAACTACAATTCAAAGATTCTTGTCATGTTAGTCACAGATGTCAGCTGACGTTTGTTATGTAAAACTGGCACCCAAATACCGTCAAATCGGTGCATCCCAACACATCACAGCAACCTCTTCTCGCTGCCCTTTCCCCCCCAAAGCTAATGCTGTGGCTGCATCCATTAGCTCACTAGCGCTAATGCTGCAGATTAATGGAGGATCAGAGTCACAGGGTAAGCGCGGGCCAGACAGCACACACACATCATCCTGCTAGCACTTACTGGGCTAGTTAGGGTGGCCCTCGTGATAATCAACACAGCCTTAACTTTTCCTCACACACACTCCTGACTTCGCCGCTGCGGTAAATCTGGCTAGCAGGCCGTGGGGGCCAGCGGGGAGTTAATGGCAGCCTCATAAAATCATGAGCAGGGAGGTCAAGACAGCAGCTAAGATGCCCAAAGCCCTAAATGAGAAGCATGTGAGGGGGCAAAGTGGACAGGGTGTGGTAGGGGGTGAAGGTGCTTCCACGCGTAGCAGACACGTCCACACGGGGGAAAAGTGAGATTTTATGATCGTTGTTCTTGGGTAGAACCCACGGGACAACCTGACCCCCTGGAACCATAGATTTTAATCATTAATGAGCTTTTCACTTGAACTTTGGAACTTCAAACATATTTAGAAATGAAACTGATGTTTTACAGAAGTCTGACAACCTTCAGGAAACTGGTCCAAGTCGTTCTTGTTTGATCGGACATTTTCCAAGAAAAGAAAATGTACCAGAACCTTAGATTACAAATGTACTTGAATGATAATCCAACACCCTGAAAACTCCAAAACATCTATGTTTTTTTACATAAAACAGCTGGTAGAAGCTGCACCTTTAATCCCAGTCAGAATCCAGAACATTTAATCCCGGTTGGCACCAAGAACCTCCCAGATAACTGGGATTAAATGTTCTGATGCTGACTGGGATTAAAGGTTCCAATGGTGACTGGAATTAAAAGTTTTGAGTGTTGACTGGGATTAAAGGTTCTGATACTGACAGGGATTAAAGGTTCCAATGCTGACTTGGATTAAAAGTTCTGAATGTTGGCTGGGATTAAAGGTTCTGATGCTGACTGGGATTAAAAGTTCTGAGTGTTGACTAGGATTAAAGGTTCTGATACTGACAGGGATTAAAGGTTCCAATGCTGACTGGGATTTAAGGTTCTGGATGCTGACTGGGATTAAAGGTTCTGAATGCTGACTGGGATTTAAGGTTCTGGATGCTGACTGGGATTAAAGGTTCCGAATGCTGACTGGGATTTAAGGTTCTGGATGCTGACTGGGATTAAAGGTTCTGAATGCTGACTGGGATTAAAGGTTCTGATGCTGACTGGGATTAAAGGTTCTGATGCTGACTGGGATTAAAGGTTCTGATGCTGACTGGGATTAAAGGTTCTGATGCTGAATGGAATTTAAGGTTCCGGATGCTGACTGGGATTAAAGTGTCTTAATGGTAACTGGGATTAAAAATTCTTAATGTTAACTGGAATTAAAAGTTCTGCATGGATCTCTACACCAGTTATCCAGCAGCTGCTTGCTGCTGGTCTGACATTATTTTAGCTAAAACCACATCTGCACCAACTTCTTGCTGCTGTTAAGTTCATCAGTTTATCTTAGTGAGGTGAACTTGAACACATCACCTCAAATTTACCCAAATTTGATCACATAAAGTTTCTTCCTTAACCACAGATTTATGGAGTTCATCTGAATTCTACAAACACAGATCGTTCTCATGTATTGGGAAAACCAGTATGATATATTTAACTGATGCAACCGGTCTTATTGTACCAGATCAAGCCAGCCAAACTTCCATCACACTTTTGGCTGTAGCTTCACTGAGCTCCATGTGGCCCCGGGGACTTCCGTCTTATCAGCTGAAGGCCCTCGCTGCTTTAACACCAGCCTCTGATACTCGGCTCTTCAGTTCAAAGACAACACTGCATGGGAGATCAAAGCATGCCCAATCTTGTATGCACACACACAAACACGCTCAATCGTGCACTTATGTGCAGTACACATGATAACGTGTCTATAATCTCAGTCGCACACTCGCAAACACACATCCAAACACAGCCGTCTGACCACACGTGCCCCGGGCATTGATCAAAGGGAGGAATGTGATAGATACACGGAGATAAAGGAGAGAGAGAGAGAAAGAGAGGAGTGGGGAGAGAGGAGGTGGTTGTCTCACTTCAGTAGTCAGGCTGATGTGTGTGGCAATAACCCGAGATAACACCGAGACACAGTTCCAGTTTACACACATCTAACCACATTCCTCTCAGAGCTGGAACACACAATATACTTCTGAGTACTGGAAATACACAAAAACTACTACTGAAACACAGAATATACGTCCATGTACAGGAAATACACAAAAACTACTACTGAAAGCCAGAATATATTTCTGAGTACAGGAAATATATAAAGACTATTACTGAAACACAGAAGGTACGTCCATGTACAGGAAATACAGAAAAACTACTACTGAAAGGCAGAATATACGTCAGTACAGGAAATAGACAACAACCGCAACTGGAAACAAAATATACTTCTGAGTAAAGGAAATACGCAAAAACTACGACTGAAACACAGAGTATTCCTCCATGTACAGTAAATACACAAAAACTATTGCTGAAACACAGAATATATGTCCATACAGGAAATACACAAAACTATTGCTGAAAGATAAAATATACATCCACTTAGGAAATACTCAAAAACTAAAACTGAAAGACAGAATATACATCCACTAAGGAAATACATAAAACTACTTCTGAGAGACAGAATATACATCCTGGTACAGGAAATACTCAAAAACTACCAATGAAAGACAAAATATACTTCTGAGTACAGGAAATACATGAAAACTACAACTGAAACACAGAATATACGTCAATGTACAGGAAATACACAAAATCCACTACTTAAAGTCAGAATATCTGTGTCCGATTTCGGGATCTGCACACTACCAAGTGTGTGTACTATGTCGGCTACCGAGTGTCCTTCGTAGTATGCGCACTCCAAAGCAGCTGAACCCTTGTGAAACTAAACAGCCTAGCCTTCAGATTTTCCCAGAGTGCTCCAGTCCCGTTGCCTAGCAACTGAAGATTCTACAGCTATCAAGTGTGCTTCAGGATCCGTTGTAAAAACTAAATGTAGCCAGGGATTTTATTTATTTTCATTTATCTGCCATTACCTGAACGTTAAGGAAATGCTGTACTTTTATTCTGCACACCTCTAAACGCCTTGTGAAGTTATTGTTTAACATATATATATATATATATATATATATATATATATATATATAACATATATATACATAACTTTTAATCTGTAATGATTTTAGTGTACGTCGAAGTAAAGGAAATACCTCAGGTCCATGAGGACAGGTGGTACTGCTGTACAACCACAAATAGGTGTTGTGTGCCACAATTAAACTTTAAATGCCACAAATCAGCTGGCTTGCTTATATGCAAAAATGTCCACAAAGAACAGTGCACTGACCATTTATGGGAGCATTTGGGTGTGTAGGGGGCGGGGCCAAATTCACCTGCACAAATTTCAGGAAGAGAGTGATTAATAAAAAGGAAGTTGCTTGAACCTGTGTGCACACGGTTTGATAAATCTGAATATTCATTGGCGTACAAAATCTTTTGGTTTTGGGGCGTATATATATACTTTTAGAAAAGATCCTACGCACAGTTCCATAAATGAGGCCCCTGTTCTGAATGGATGCATAACGGGATCTCATAGTGGAAAGAAGCAGCCTGGTGAGAACGGAGGTCTGGGAGCTGGACTGATGCATCCTGCTACGCCAACGCTGCAGCGCTGCAGCTGTCCACCCACCATCACCCCTACCGAGAGCTGAAGGTGACGGCATATGTCTGATGACAGCAACCCGTCCTGAAACAGAACGTAAACTCTCTGCAGCTTTGGTTTATATTTGTTTACTGCTGGGCCACACCAACGGGTGCATGCAGAGGTTACAGAGGTAACTGAACCTAGAAAAATCAGAAACAGTGGTGATCGAAACTCAGAGCAAAAATAACATCTGTGGTCAAAGTGAAAAAAGCGACTGTGGGATGCCAGAGGCCCTGATTATACAGTGGTCTTGAGCACCAAGCTTTTAACTGGCAGACTGTGTGTTTTATTGATGCTCTGGTGTTGTATTTCACAGAGATTAGGGGCATGTGGGGAAAAAAAGAGGAAAATTCAAAGAAAGAAGAATTCTAAGAAGTCCTGAGAAGTTAGAAACATGACATTTCTATATTCTGCCATTAAAGAGGACATATTACTGGAGGTAAAAAGCTTTTTTCTGACACTATGGAAAGGTTGTTGTTCTTTACCCATGTCAAAGTGTAAATATGTGTCTGAAATGACTGCTTCAATGAACGCATCTCATTCAGTCATGATTCAGATTTGCATAGCATTCCCAGCTCAGACTGAGAAAATCTAGAGAAAATCCATCTTCAAGTTTAAATCATGCAGCATTTGCTTTTTGCTTCAATATTAACATCAGATTCTCATTAGAAGTTGTTGATTTTACTGAACTCATGAAGAAATGACGTAAAAACTAAAGTAATGAAACAAACCAGCTCAGTTTGCCAAATTAACATACACTACATTGCCAAAAGTATTTACACACCCTTCTAAATTATGGGAATCAGGTGTTCCAATCATTTTAATGGCCGCAGGTGTATAAAATGAAGCATCTAGGCATGCAGACTGTTTTTATGAACATTTGTGAAAGAATAGGTCGCTCTCAAGAGCTCAATGAATTCCAGTGTGTAGCTATGACCAGATGCCACCTGTGCAACAAATCCAGTCGTGAAATTTTCTCACTCCTAAATATTCCACAGTCAACTGTCAGCTGTATTTTAAGAAAATTGAAGTGTTTGGGAACGACAGGAACTCAGCCACGAAGTGGTCGGCCACGTAAACTGACGGAGTGGGGTCAGCGGATGCTGAAACGCAGTGTGAAGAGGTCACCAATTTTCTGCAGAATAAATTACTACAGGACCTCCAAACTTCATGTGGCCTTCAGATTAGCTCAAGAACAGTGCGCAGAGAGCTTCATGGAATGGGTTTCCATGGTGGAGCAGCTGCATTCATCCGTACATCACCAAGTGCAATGCAAAGCGTGGATGCAGTGCTGTAAAGCAGCCGCCACTGGACTCTACAGCAGTGGAGGCGTTCTCTGGAGTGATGAATCGCGCTTCTCCATCTGCTAATCTGATGGACGGGTCTGGGTTTGGTGGTTACCAGGACAACGGTACTTGTCTGACTGCATTGTGCCAAGTGTAAAGTTTGGTGGAGGGAAGGATTATGGTATGGTGGTGTTTTTCAGGAGCTGGGCTTGGCCCTTTAGTTCCAGTGAAAGGAACTCTGAATGCATCAGCATACTAAGACATTTTGGACAATTCCATGCTCCCAACTTTGTGGGAACAGTTTGGAGCTTGCCCCTTCCTCTTCCAACATGACTGTGCACCAGCAAAGAAAGCAGGTCCATAAAGACATGGATGCAGTCTGGTGTGAAGGAACTGGACTGGCCTGCACAGAGTCCTGACCTCAACCCGACAGAACACCTTTGGGATGAATTAGAGCAGAGACTGAGAGCCAGGCCTTCTCGTCCAACATCAGTGGAACCTCATGAATGTGCTTCTGGAAGAATGGTAAAAAATTCCCACAAACACACTCCTAAACCTTAGGGACAGCCTTCCCAGAAGAGCTGAAGCTGTTCTAGCTGCAAAGGTGGACCAACGTCATACTGAACCCTATGGATTAGGAATGGGATGTCACTTAAGCTCATACTGTATGTGAGTCAAAGCAGGTGAGCGAATACTTTTGGCAATATAGTGTATCACGTTCAAGTTTTTCATGATGGCATCACGGAGTCCTGACCTGGTATCTGCCTGCTACGTTGACAATATCACAGAGTCCTGACCTGGTATCTGGTATCTGCTATATGGACGGCATCATGGACATCTGGACTGATGATATTAGACAGTGGTCCTCATTTACAAATCAGGGTGTCTGATCTGGATATCTCAGAGTTCTTCTGGTTTTCATATCAGTCAGACATCAGGGCATTAATATAAACTACGATTCATCTCTAATAACTGACCATCCATACTGGAATATAAACCGCTTATCTGGTTATAATAACTTATCAATAGTTGGTAAAGAAACCGCTTCAAACCAAAGACCACTCATCTCTGGTCTTCAGGCTGCAGGACAACGGTCTCATGTGCTTGTGTTTGTTTCTGACTGAATGATTATTATTTTCTGCTTCCAACGTTCTGATCAGAGAAATTAACCTTGTTTCACATCACCCAGATTAGTCATTTCAACTCTCAACAGTGCAGCCCCTTGTCTCTTTGTCCATTAGCATCAACTAGCAGGAACAAACGTTACCCGGCAGGATCCCAGGTCTACTGCAGCAGGCAGGGGTCCGCAATAATTATTGGGCCGATAACGGAAAAATTATTACGTCATTCTGATAAGTCCAATATCATGACGACTTGCCTCGATAACATACAGCCCAGCCAGCACGTCCATGTGGGGCCCATAACGGTTAAATTTTGGCCGCATATGAGGGACCCAAGTGGGTTTGTCCATGGTTTCCATAGTGGCCCCACCTATGTTTGCCCATATAGCCTGCAAGTATTTGAATGGGCATGGGCTTGAACTGGGAAAATTTGCAGATCTCATAGTTTCAGTGACATGGGCCCCAAATGTGAAAACCCACACAGGCAAACACAGGTGGGGCCAACATGGAAACCGTGGCCAACAGTGTTTCAACACAGACTTGTGAGATGCGACTGCACCGGTAGCTTCAGTGTGGATCGGATACAACTGGCGGCTAATTGCACAATGTACCTTTTTTCGTGTGTCAGAATCTGTGAAAACCCATGATTACACTGATTATTACATAGTTTGTCTCCTTTCCGGGGAGCCTTGACGTACCATCACTATCTTTTAACTTTTGGTTTTAAAACATAACAGCCAGGTGGCGCAGCTGCAGAAATAAGCAGCAAACACCAAAGGAAAGTGAGACATCAGGTGAAGAGGAGATATTTAGTGCATCTCTGAGGACACACAATTCAAAAGTTTGCCAATAGGGGATTATCACACTTACCGGAAGTTCCCCGGTATTTGGACACTTCCTCTTCCGGGCCATGTTAACGACAGCCGTTCCTGCTCTATTATACTGTTCAAATCGGATAAACTCCAAACATACTTAAGTTTTCATTCTAGACTGAAATGATACTAAGGAAGAAGTGGATCAAAGCGATCGATTCGCCGCGGTGAAGGGCCGAACTTTATAATAAAACACACGTTTGTTTGTCGCCGGTGGGCACAACACCGGCACTTCACAGCATGCTAGCATTAGCCAGCTAGCGTTTACTGACGTGCTTAACATTGTGCATCTTAAAACACACAAACATCTGAAAATCGGGTCTGTACCTCCCCGTTTCCAAAAGTTTGTTTATTGATTTTTTTTCACCAGAGACACATTCAAGTACATGATGGTAACACACTGTTTATAACCAAGCGTCAGTGAATGGTCCCGGCTTAGGTACAACCCTTCTTGACCATCTAACCCAGGGGCGTCAAAGTGGTTCCAGAAAGGGCCGGTGGCTGCTGGTTTTCTTTCCAATCAAGCAGTAGCATACCAGATTCCACTCATCTCGTCAAGTCTTCAGGTTAAGACTGAACTCACTTGATAGAGATGAATGGAGTCTGGTATGCTCCTGCTTGGTTGGAAAGAAAACCAGCAGCCACACGGCCCTTTCTGGAACCACTTTGACACCCCTGCTCTAACCCATCCACCCGCAGGTGACAAACCCCATGACACGACAGAACATTCATACCCAGGCACACAGGAGACATACAGAAATGGTCTTAAGTTCAGCCTCAATCAGTTAGTAAGCAATTCAAAATAAGATAAGAACCAAGGGGATAGGGAGGAAAAGATACGGATAAGTGATCGAATAATCTACAAAGTGAAATAATAAAGAATTAGTGAGAGATAAATAAATAATTGAACAAATAAATAATAAATGAAGTCAAAAAGAAAAGAAAAGGGATTGAATAAAAAAGAAAAAAGGAAAAAAAAATATATAAGGAAAAAAAAGGGGGGGAGAGAAAGGAAAAGGAAAAAAAAAGGGGGGGGGGTTCAGCTGTCTTCAACGTTGATAGTTAGGGAATCTATGTGAATTAGGAAAGGTTGCCACATCTCCTGGAATTTATCTAAAGAGCCCCAAGAGAGAACCTTATCTTTTCTAAAGTGATGCAGTGTAACATTTCATGGATCCAATTATTGTGTGTAGGTGGTGAGGCATGGGTCCATTTCAGAAGAATAAGCTTCCGTGCAAGCAAGGAGGAAACAGCGATAACATTTTGTGCGGATTTACACATGGTGGCTGGGGGGGGGATGCCAAACAAGGCCACTAGGGGTTCAGGGTGTATAGTTTGGCCAATTACAGTGCTGATGCTTTCAAAGATTGC
Organism: Atherinomorus stipes; assembly: GCA_023101725.1. Lineage (NCBI taxonomy): Eukaryota > Metazoa > Chordata > Actinopteri > Atheriniformes > Atherinidae > Atherinomorus > Atherinomorus stipes. The sequence goes on along the minus strand of JALJCO010009311.1, from coordinate 1,447 downwards.
GGACCAGTATGTTGATAATTGTGGGCATAGTAAAAACATATGGACATGGTCAGCAGGGGAGCCTTTGCATCTGTTGCATTGGTTAGTTCTTTCAGGGTAGATTCTGGCAAGCCTGGCGTTGGTGAGATGGGTTCTGTGCAAAATTTTACATTGTAGCAGGCCATGTCTTGCACAAATGGAGGAGAGGTATGCATACGATCTAAAATCTGCTTCCAGTGGTCGTCCGTTATTTGAGTCCCAAGGTCCCGGCCCCACGCAACCCTCAGTGAAATGAGCTTATTTTGAGACAGTGAATGGATGTGGTTGTAAGCAGTTGTTATGAGGCCCTTTTTGCTTCGTGTTGGGGGATAAAAGTTTATCGAGAGCATTTTGGGGGGGGATTGGGAAGTGAGGGTTGAGAGATTACCTCCCCGTTTCCAGTGGAACAACTGGGGACTGCCAAGAAAGGAGACACTTTCAGATGCTTGTATGTTTTCAGCCGCAGAAAGTTAGGCACGTTATCGAGCTGGCTAATGCTAACCTGCTAACAGTAGTCCATCAGCTACTACTCTGTTAAACTTTGTAAATCGGATAAATGCCAATGCCAAGTTTTCATTTCAGACTGAAGTGATGCTAAGGAAGAAGTGGATGAAAACGACCGATTCGCCGCGGTGAAGGACCGAACTTTATAATAAAACGACACGTTTGTTTGTAGCCGGCAGTCTGCACAGTCGTGTTGGCAGGCTAGCATTAGCCAGCTCGATGACGTGCCTAACTTTGTGCGGCTGAAAACACACAAGCATCTGAAAGCGTCTCCTTTTTTTGGCAGTCCCCAGTTGTCCCACTGGAAACGGGAGGGTGCAGACCCAGTTTTCAGATGATTGTATGTTTTCACAAGCGAAAAGTTGGTAACGTCAGCTAACGCGAGCTTGCTAACGCTAGCTGTAGTGTAGTCTGCATCATTGAAGTGCCGACTACAGACATACGTGCAACCTTGTTTTATTTTAAATTTTGGTCCTTCACTCCGACAAATCACTTTTATCCACTTCTTCCTTAGTGTCTTTTCAGTCGGGAATCCATGAAACTTAGGTACGGCTGGCGTTGTTTATTAGATGTACACAATGGAACAGAACAGCAACATCGATACTTGGATTGAGCCATTCCCTGGCCCGGAAGAGGAAGCTTCAGATGTTTCAACTTCCCCCGGAAACCGGAACGCGGAAGCGTGATAATCCCCTATACTTAGGATTTTTATTAACACACTATAAATACTGCTGGATTGAAAAAGGACCAACCCAGAAAATTGGGTTATTTTTTTTACCCATTGTTGGATTATTTTAAACCAGAAGTTGGGTTATGCTGACGACAATGTGGGTTATTTTAACCAGAAGTTGGGTTATGTTGACTACAATGTTGGGTTTTTTCAACCCAGAAGCTGGGTAATGTTGACTACAATGTTGGTTTATTT